>JAHMML010000064.1:592880-756354 GCA_020341155.1 Eciton burchellii
ATATATATATATATATATATATATATATATAATATAATATAATAATAAATTGGAGTAATAGATATTTAATACCGGATGCAAGGTTGCTTTTAAAACTAATAGATTAGTTGCAATTTAAATAAAACATATAGCTATGCAAAAGTAGTTATTATATCATAATAGGTGTTTCTTTAGTTAATTTTCGAAATGAAATTTGAACAGGCATTGTTCGAAGAATAATGCATTGTATCGAGAAATTAACAGAAACTGCTTCTCTTCTCTGATTATAAATTGTTTAGTTTTTTTTCTTTCGTTACATTACGAGTACGAGTTTTAAGACTTGCATAATCGAATTAATGTTTCATTTTCTTCGAGTTTTAGTTCTAACGAGAAAAAAATAATTTCGAAAATTTCAATATTTTCTGATAGAATCGAATTTTGTTGTGCCTTGTGTGTTAATACGCGAAAGAACTGCCTTTTTTCGCGGTCATATTTTTATAATTTTATATAATAAAAAATAACAAGTATATGAAAAAAATAACGGTTATTCTTTAGCTTATCTTTAATTTCTATTTTTAGATTGAAAAGCAAATCTCTATATTAATTTGATTTTTCTCAAAATTAATATCCGGATATTATCATAACATAATTGGTTATACAAATCTCAAACAACATTTTATTAGCATACTATACAACTATATAATATGTTATATATAACTATATAATATATTAAGCGAGAATAATGAAAAATTATTTTTTCTTTGTATATGCGCGTGCGCGTATGCATGTAAATAATTGTTAATAATGAATTTGTCGAGTATGTTCTTGACTGGATGTATGACTGGAAAATTTAATTGTATGTTATGTTATTGTATTATTTGAAAATGTGGAAACAAATCCGTTCTTTATTCTTTCGTAAAGAGAATGCATTTTGTTTATTTTAAATATTCCGAGAAGAGAAGCGTAAAGTACTTGTTATTCAAGGATATTATAAAATTCAGATTTTATCAATTCTCCAATAATCTTTCTGTCAATGTTAAAACTATGTTAAACAAATTGTTATTTTCGCTATACTTTAATACGCGAATAGAGATGAGTTATATTAAATACTATAAATATTAAATTTATATTAAATTTATTATAAATTTATAAATTATACGATATTTTTAATTTTATTCGTGTCGCTCGCACATTATTCTTTTTTTTTCTCGAATTAATGCGTTCAAATAAAATATTTATGTATTGGTAATGTCAATGTTATGTCAGCTTTATATGTATATTATAAAAAATTTATGTAAAAGATTTATATCAATATAATATATACATACATACTTTGCGCGCGCAGGCGCGCGTGTATGTGTATTGGCTTCATAGATAATACACATACGCGTTTTTTGTTCTCATATATTATGCTATTATAATTACATGTACGTGCATACTGTACACACATCTACATATATATATATGAGAGGGTATGTCGCACGCACGCATATATGTGCATGCGACATACCCCTCTTCCTTCTCTCCCTCCCTCCACATACACACACAAAATTTTTAAGAAAAATCAAATTTGAAAAATTTTTGTTCAAAAAATTAGATTTAGCGTTGCGGGATATTGTATGGCATTTTGGAGATGCTGATGGTAATATTTCGAAACTGTAATATTCAAATTTAAGATAACTTAGAAATGATTAATATTAACAATATTGAATTAATTTGCGTAATGTTTCTCAATTTTAATATTTGACCTTAAAGAACAAAAATTTTGAATATATTTGGCTTATTAAATATTTTATGCAATTGATAAAATGTAAATCTTCTTGAAGAAGCAATTTTTGTTATATTAGAGAGACGATACTGTAAACATTATTTGTAATTTAAAGAAATTCTCCCCGATTAAGGAAAATGCATTTTTATCTTACAGTTATAATTATGACAACGGAACTATCCGTAGTGCAATTTTTTCACGAAATTGTTTCTGTAATATGAAAGGAGATTATGAAGATCGGAAAGTACATTCTAATTCTTAATGTCGCATGCAGTAGAATCATTGTTAATGCGCTTGCAATGCGTTTTTATATATTACTGTTGAAGATTAATCTGTGAATTAATCTAATCTAGATATGTATCATATGTGAGAAAAAGAGAAACTCATAAGCAAATAATTAGTTAGTTATTGCATACAGATGATATTTTAATCAAAGCGGTGAAATGATTATTAATATCCTCTCATATACGATTTTCATATAACGGAGGTTTCATGATTTCTTTTTATCAAATCGAATACTTTCATTTTTAGGATATCAATTTTTATTATAAATTGATTCTCTTTTGTAGGTTATAACATGACTATCGTCATTATTTATGTAAATATCTGGATATGCTGGAGATAATATTTTTTGAAAAATATGAACGTTTACATAAACGCTTTCATTTTTCAAGCAAGATATTTGGTTGGCTTAAAGAAAAAAATTTATTTTTCTTTCAATATATATAAAAATTAAATTAAGTAGGTTCACAGTGCAATAAAATTGTTAAGCCTCCGTTGTGATGAAAGAGGTTGGCGTAAATTCGTTATATATACGATTCATACATAGAATAGTTCTGCAACTTTCACGTTTTAGCATCGTTCATTGAATACATGTAATCCGCTCTAGTGTAGGAACTTTTGTGTTCAATTTGTTAAAATTTATTCAGAGACGTTATGTTGTTGTTATATAGGAATATATGGAAAAAGTATATGTATTTAGGATTAAGCAATATTGCATTCGGACATATTCTTTTATTAATATTCTTACATACATACATACATATATATATATATATATATATATATAAAATATAAAAAATATATATATGTGTGTGTGTGTGTGTATATATATATATATATATATATATATATATGTATATATATACATACACACGTATATAAAAGAGACGCTCAACATTTGAAATGTTCCAAACTTTGCAACTGTGTTCAAATATAGGAGAAACTATGAAACCGAATGCGACAACGTACCTTTCATTAATGATAAGTAGTTAGTCAATTACCTCGTAAGGGAAAGCCACACGGAGCGGCAGTGATGTACATCTTGCATAATCGATGACAAAATGCAGCGAACAAATCTATCTATACAGAAGAGCGAAATACTTTTATACGAGAAAATTTGTGGAATACGATGAGCGAAACGATTAGGACGAATATTAATACGATAAGCGAATAACGATCTGCTCAACAACTGTTGAAACATTTTGTACTTATCCTACTTTCATTAGAACGACACTTCGAATCCGATTTGTCGATCTTGTTTGCGCTTTTTTCTCGATTGAAATCGATTAAAATCATGCATCGAAATAGAGCTACAAGCTAGAGAGAATATAGATATCGCGTGAATATTATAACAGACTGTACATTGATATTGGAAGAGCAGTCGATAAAATAAATAATGAATAATAATAAGAAATTTTACATAATGCGGATTAAAAGAATATCATGCGGGTGGCGGATTCAAGTGTCGAATCGTGTGGAAACAATGAGTATCGTGATGCCTTTCCTTCGCCCAATCAACATACGTGACACGATACGTTAATTTATTACTACCGTATCATTAAGCGTTCTCTCACGACGGCGAGATCGTATTTCACATTTTCCATGACACGTCGGATTCTCCATTTTGTAACGCGGCACGAACAGAACGATCGATCTTCTGCGGATTTGTCGCGTTTGAAGAACGTATTAATGTTTGGATCATTTCGATTGTAGGGTAAAGCAATATATAAACATATATAATCCTATCACTGCTGTGTCATACGCGATTGTAAGGATATTTCTAGCTGCGATGCGATGATACCGTGATCCTGAATGTTAAAGAAAAACGGTGCAATTTCCTTCTGATTCTCGCGATAATTGCGAGATAACTCTTAATTGTTTCTAGTAAATCAAAACACGACGTAACACGTTCCAGCAAGAATCGAGTTGACATTATAATATATTGTATACATTTTTATTATATAATATACACATATATATATATATATATATATATATATATATATATATATATTTTAATTCAAACAAAGAAAAAATATGTGCAAATTGCATCTGTATGCGGAAAGATTTTATCAGTCCATAAAAGTTTTCTTAGGAGCACGAAACATGAAATTCCGTTGATTAAACTTATAGATATTGTAAATTGTAAGATATATTCTTTTTTTTTCGTTTTTTCCCCCCTATATTCTTGCTGACTAAAGTCGATGCATAAGAAAAGTATATTAATTTAATTTAAATAGAACTTGAGTATGTAGTTTTCTTTAAAATGGGAAAGATTTCATTAGTTTTGGATTAATTAAACGAGTAAAAGGAAACGCAATTATATGGTACGATTGTTGGACTAATCAAAAGAAAAAAGAAGAAAAAAGTACCGTGCTTTACATTTTATTCATTTTGTTGTAGCCGATATTTTCATTCGTCAGTACATTCAAATATGATATAGCTTTGTTCGATATCCTATTTCGTGTTATCTTTAATAAAGGTATCATATCTTTAATAAAGCTAAACAGATATACATCATGGCGCATACCATGCGATCAAAGGGATATCGAAAATGTACGATTTTGCGCTTCATCCAATCAAATTCTATTCTCGAACGCGTTCATTCACGCGGCCGGATTAAATGTAAATTTTTTGGAAATTTTTCGATTAGGAGACACATTTCAAATCGCTATGATAGCAGATCATTATTGACTCGTGTAAGATTTCGGCTGCACTCAACATTAGTTACACAGCAGATTAGATAAGAGTTTTGTCTATCGTGTGTAGTATTACGATGTAGCGTGTGTGAACGTAACGTGCGGAATTGAAGGCATTACAAGCAGCTCGTATCTCGTCAAGATCAGGAAGCTAAATATTAAATAGAATTTCTTAAAACGCGATTATACAAGTATCGTATTCTGCAAAATGAGCATACAATAGAGTCAAAAAAGAAACACGAATTAATACGATTAACAATTACCACTTTTAAGCGCTATTATTAGTTCTGTTGCAAAGTCATTAAGATCTTATCATTAAATCAATAATTTGATCAATAATTATTATATCATAATTCTATGATACAATATATGATATAACTGCCGATTATCTATTATGCTTCCACTTTACATCTTACGTCTTTACATTACACAAATGTTTCTTACTTAAAAATTCATATTAAACTTGAGAAATGATTTAATTGATATAAAATGCGAAGAAATACATCCTCACGAACGATGTATTACTTTAAACACGGCGACGTCTGTAATGTCTTTGCAGTTTTCGCAATTCGTAGCGCAGAATTTTAACATTGTTGTCGGTAGTGATTATTGTCTGATCAGAATAAGCGCTCGACCATTGTCGCATTTTATATATATCCGTGAATATTGTACGATTATTGCATACGTAGAAATTATTCGAAAACGAATGTTTATAAATAATTATGCACTGCGAGCATTCGACTATTCACGTAGCGAACAAAAATACATTGATAAAAATTGATTGACGAAAACCAGATCCATATTTTAACTAATTAACCGTATGCATCGGATGCATTGAAATCGAAAATTTTATATGACGGACTGAGCTCACAAATCAATTTCAAAATTATACTCGTTTACTTTTAAGGCAAACAGGCCATATAAATGTCCGAGATGAAATGTTTACGAATCATATTTTAAGATCACGATAACAATATTCGTTTTGTGTATCATCTAAGCAATCAGCATGAAATTTCTTTTCTTTCGCTCGAGGAAATGACCGATTGTCCCAAAAATATCGTAATATTCATTGAAAAAAGAGGATGTTTGAATTTATCCGAAGAATATCTGCTGTATTTTCTTTTTTTTACTTTTTTTTTCTAGATACGTTATCCTCTGTGTGTTTCTTAGACACTGGAAGACGAGCAACATTGGTCCAACGTTGACGATCAGTGAAAGGTAGTAAGATTAGTTTTTGCTCGTGCATATCTTGTATATTTAGATGAAACATCAACTTCGCCTCAACATTATAAATTGGGTTTTCCGATGTAGCCGCGCTCTTCGAAATGTTCGTGACAGCTTTTTTTAAATCAAAATTAGAGCACGTAGACACGCAATACGCAGAATACACTTTGATTCGACAATTTCTCAAATATTCCATTCAATACGATATCATGAACATTTAATGTTATTATGAGTGTATTAACGCCATTAACGATTTATAATTACATAAATCATGTATGGGGATGTAACACACATTTAAAATAAATACTTTTGCAAATCAACATGCTCTTCGTCATTCCTCATTATTGCTCGTTCATTGTGTTCAACGTGTATCTATAAAATTGTATGAGAGCATATGTTTGTGTAGCGATATTTTATAATTGACATTTTCTTGTCTTTTCTCACGAAATAGTATCAACATCGATAATCAGTAACTAATCAACTTAATCAAATATAATCGAAATCTAGCATCAGTTATTATAATAATTGCAACATTTACTTGTTTGTTTTTAAACGCTGCATTTGCACATTCTTTCTTATACGTGCATTCTTTTATATACTTAATTATTATGCAAAAATAATTATTGCAATTGTAATCTAATTTTTATATAAAAAAAACATATATTTTGTACTACACGAGTTATTATGAATCGGATTTTGCAGATTCTGTATTTCGTCGCTACTCTAGTCATCGTGATTACATCCCTGGGTCTTTCCACGATGCCCCTGCACGATGCTTCGGTGTATACCGAGTGCATACGGCCCTGTTTGGAGA
Source organism: Eciton burchellii (assembly GCA_020341155.1). Lineage (NCBI taxonomy): Eukaryota > Metazoa > Arthropoda > Insecta > Hymenoptera > Formicidae > Eciton > Eciton burchellii. Next base: position 599,647 of record JAHMML010000064.1, read on the forward strand.
CGCTCGTGCTTATCCACACGACATACGATGGCGACAGATGATCGGACAGGAACAAAGGGAAGAGGGTACCTCTCCGCGAACTTTTCGTGAGTGATCCGCACGCGAAAGGAGGAGAATGCATGTAGAAGGCGCATTATCTTCGCGGTGCGAGTCCCTTCTGCCTCAAGCGCGCGATTGATCGCGCCGCGCGGAGTTGACGCGTGATTCGAATCCCCTGTGCGGGTCGGCCCTGTCTGTTAGTTACGTCGTCGACACCGAGGCAGGAAAGAATCGAGGGTTATGAGGCACCAACGCCGTGGCAATCGCGCCGTTACACGTTATCCTCGCGTGCCCGATGTCGTTCCCAATGGAGCGGTCCACCATGGCGGAGAAGTGCAAGGTACGTGGCCCGCTCGTTGTCAGCTCGAGAAGCCGATGATCGGCGATGATCGGTCAGCTGCGGGAAAGATTGCCAACGTGGCTGACGGACAGCTGATGCGAGGGACAGTTCGACGAGGAATCCGAGAACAGTCCCGCATCGAATTATGAAAATTAATTTGTTCATTACTCCACGACCGTCCAAGCGCGGCATTTTCGAGCGAGTCTCCGATTCTCTTCTTCGACGCGATATTGAAGTCGTGTTGCATTTCGCGGATTTACGCGATATCTCGCGGCTTCCTCTGTCGATCTTGTTTTTTCGTGCACCACTGGAAATGCAGAAAGCAAGGGAGTGATGTGTCGCCGCATTAGTATCTCGGTTTATCAATTTTTGATCGATTCACACATTCAATCGATTACTCATCGTTATTATTATAGCATCAAAGGATTGATATGTTTCCTTCAGAAGCAATCAATGCTAAGAGATCTACTTTGTGTCTGCGTACAACATATCTTTGCCAAATGTTTTGATTAGTTGTATATAACTAATGTAATTAGTTATATATATTTTTTATGGTATTATAATTGTAATTATAAATAAAACACAGTGTATATGTATATATACATATTATGTATGTATGCTAATGCTAATAATAATATGTTAGTTATATTTGTTGCCGATTATTATTAAATTAATTATAGTATGGAATCTGTAATTATACAGGTCTATTAGATCAGATATTATTGTAAAGCGCCTTTAATTGTGTTGCTTATCAAATAATGTCAATATGCAGGAATGTGGCTGTAAATGCGCTACTTGTGCTCATGAGAACCAGCAACACTGTGACATGCATCTTCATGCGGAGATAGAGAACCTACGCCAACGTTTGCTCGAGAGGGAGAATCACATCGTAACGATGGAGACGCAGTTTCTGAATGAAGCCGACAAATTTCCGAACGGAGAACTAGCTTCAATGAAGGAGGAGCTGTTGATTTGGCAAGAGAAGTATTCGCGCCTACATGAGGCACACAAGAGGGTCCAGAAGGTTAATCAAAATCTGGAGGACAAACTGCTGCGCATCGTGGACAAGTGCGAGACGGAGAAAGGCGCGTTTACAAAGGATATAGCGACTCTGTCTCACAGATTAGCGGATGCGAATTATACAATTCATCGGTTAACGCAAGATAATGTAAGTATTTCTTTTTTTTTTCATGTATTATAGGTAAAACTTTGATATGTGCAATGTTTTTATGATTTCCTGTGATTAATTCGAATTCGTATAGGCATATTTCTTTTTGCTGATTGTACGTCTTTCCTATAGGAAAAATATAGAAACGATGTGAGTTTGGCCATCCAATTGTTGCAATGCAAACCTTCGAATTTCGTAGGCCAGAAATATGATTCGGTAAGACAAATTTAAATATAAGCTAGAGATAGAAAATTATGGCGATGCTATTGCATATCTATAGCAACGTTTTCTTCGTTTATCGTAGCGTCATATTTTAGTTTCTGCATAAATTTCACATTATCGTAAAGTAAAGTTCCGATAAAATATTGCATTTTAATCATAATTACATAACGCTACTGATGCTTCATTTTTATTTTATACGCTGACAATGCTACGCGTGCGTATGCGCGCATAAATAATTCTTCCGTTTTATACCATTGTGCTTTCCGTCTGTATTTGTTCTTTTACGAATGCTTCTTTTAAGACAACGAAACAAGCAGCTGTTAGCAGACATACATGATATATTTTTTATAAATCTGATATATATATAAATATATAATTATATATATATAGCAATATCTGTGAATTTATTAAAAGATATTTATTATGATGATGTCTTAATATATTTATATATTTTTATTTGACTTGATGAAAAAAATATACATTCTAAAATATATATTTTCCAAACTTGACATAAGCAAACCAGTGTCTAAATATTTTTTTACTGATATATTTGAAGAAATTGCTTTTTATATCTTTATTTTTAATTATTTTTTAAATTTGTTTCAGTTACCTTCGGAAGTACAAGCTAAAGTACGGACGTATGTTGCACAAAAGCGCTGTTCCGCACAGGATATGACGCAGCCGGATGTGAAGAGCATTACTGTACCAATATCCACGTTCCCACCGACAGCGATGGTTTACAATATCACGAAACCTACAGTAGAGAAGCATAGCGACAATGATAGCGATGATGGAAAACCACCGATGGACATCGTATCGGCGGCTATAATGGCAAAGGTATTGGAGGACCGTGAGAAAGAAAGGATCTTCGCCAAACATTGCGAAACGTGCACGTGTCATAGAAGTATCCTTATGGTGGATGCAGAGACACAGACATGTGCATCCGATGCGCTGTCCTATCTCGAAGAACGTGCGCGCGATGTTGAGAGACAGCAGTCGGAAACGCTTAACAGCGAGAAATATCCCAGCAAAGATAGACTGCAGCCGAATTTGGCAGCACATGCAATCTTTTACGAGATCAATGAGAACGGTGAAAAGATTCGTCATCACGTGAACGGCGAATGTGCTAAGTATGTGTCCCTACAAGCTATCAAGGATAAATTGATTATTGACAGAAACAACAGGAGCGCGCAGGATAACACGATAGAAGAAAACTGCATCGTCTCAAAGATTAATTTAAATTGCAAGCGGAATTCACTACAAAATCAGGAAAGTAAGTATCCGCCGTTATTTTCAAGATTGAACGATCTCAATAGATTGAATAGCGACAAGACCAAACCGCTTAGAATCAGTAATAGCAACAATAACAACAATAATAGCAGAAAATGCGATTCCCCAACGACTGAGAATAAATTCGTCGCTAAATGTTGGAATAAGAATGAAAGAAGTTCGTGCGATTATTATAATATTGATATGATGTGTACCGAGAATCAGCAATCCAACAAGGAACAGTCGCGCATCGACATCATCAACGACAGACTGTGGAAAAATGAATGGACGAAGTTGCGATCCGAGGCGAACGCCACAAAGGAAAATAAATGCAGAACGAGTCACAGTGTTGAACTCGACGTCATCAATCACCGTGACTGGAGAAACGATAGATCGACAGAGTCGCGGCACGAGTCGCGGAATACTGCGCAGTTTACTCTGATCGAAGTCAAAAGCCCGGAGGAGAACATGGCGAATCATCACGACGGCAGCCAGACAGAAGTGGCCACTAGTCCAAGCTTCAGCAGTGACAGCATGGTCATCTCCAGCTCTGATCCCTCCAGCAGTTGCAGCGATGTTGCTCAATCACTGCTAACTCCTAATGGCGGAGCTTTTAACGCGAGTATGAAATCCAACGCAAATCAATCACGTATAATTGGACCACGAAATTGCCTGGTACGCGTCACGCCTGGCTCTAAGAATATTCTATTGGATAATGCCGGCCAGTATAAGACCGTATTGTACAGCAGCAGTAATGGTGATAAAGCCAATACCGCCTTGGTACATGTAAAAAAGACCTCTCGAGCCGGTTCTGAGCGCTCGATTTCGACCGGTAGCGAGGATAATTCGTCGCAGATGTTGCTGCAAGATAATCAACTGCAACGAGTCGCTGAATGGGTGCAGTCATCGATGTGCGTAAAGAATCCTGCATCCCACGATAGCAATAATGCTAAATGCCAAGCGCAGAATGCTGTATGCGATGGTTCGTCGTCATCACTCACATACACGAACACAAATTTTCTGACGAAGCGTCAGTCTTCGGAGCAAGACACAGGCGACCTAGCTCACGATGTTCGAGACGCATCGAAAAAATTATCGAAGAACATTAAGGATTATGAAAACTCGTTGGAAAACGAGTTGAATAATACCACTACTTTGTCGGAGCATTTGGAACCGGACGAGAGTGAGAATCTTATAAGTTTCGAAGTGTTGGACGAGCAATCAGAGAAAGACTCTGGCAAGAAAGATTTGGATTATGAGGTAAAAATCACAAAGGAGATGGAGGAGACGTATCTGAAGCTAGCAGCAAGCCTGGATCCAGTCAGGTTGAGCCTGTCGAGTACCAGCAATGCTGAATTGACGATCGAGAAATATAGGAAAGATCACAAAAGGCTTCATATATCACAGCGAGTTCAAGACAAGGCGGGATCAAAAGCTTAATCTATAATCTCAGCGAATTCTTCGGAAACAATTTTAACTATATCAAGCAGGGAGTTCCTTTAAAGATATAACGTTATATAAAAGAGCATTATTTTTTGTAACTATATTAAAGTAAGGCTGTATCACAAATCAAGTAGTTTAGGAAGAAAAAGAAAAAGAAAGTTCTAAGCGTTGCTGCAAGTAAATTGATTTGATTCTATTTGCGTTTGCGAGCGAGATAGATAAGTTGATTTCATGGCAGTAAACATTGCAGTAAAAATTTGACTTGACACAAAGTTAAATGCAACATGGTAATTTTATAATATCAATTATATAATTAATAATGGAAGAATTTTGGAACAAAGGTACATTGTAAAAATTGATATTATTTTCATGTGATTTTTATGCACAATGTTCCTATCTCATTGTCACGATAAATATGAATTTAGGAATAAATTTTAAGAAGAGAAATATCAGTTCTCAATATTGATTTATGAATCTTTGCGTTCGTATTGTAAAATTGTAAAATTGTAAAATTTACTTTCGCTTAATAATCTATTTTGTAACATATCTACAACTGTCATTTCGTCAGCTTTCTTTAAACGTGATATATTTTTAATTGATCGATAAATTAATATATATTATTTATAATTTATATATTTACTCAATTAAAAGAATTATTAATTTATTTGTAATCTTAAACATCGCAATATTAAATTTAAATTGAACGATTGTTCTAAAAAGTGATATCGAGTTGCAATACCGTGTTGCATTGAAACTTATTATTTGAATATCAGATTGGAATATCAGATATTAATTTTGTTCCTGTAATTGTGCATAATTATGATAATTTATGCGATCGATGTATTTATTGTAAGCCATATCTATATTCGATTTGGCAATTATTTAACGGAGACGCGAAAAGATATATTTTTTCGTCAGTCTCACGCGCGTGTAAAACAAATGCACGCGATTAAATATTAGGAATGACAATATTATAGTTAACTTATGGAACAATCGGAATCATTATTGAAACATTACATATTAATTCTATTACTACAACAATTATGATAATTCGTGCGGCCGATATATTTATTGTAAGCCATATCCATATCCGATTTGACGATTATTTAACGGAATTTAGCGAAAAGATATGCTTTTTCCTCAGTCTCGCGCGCGTGCAAAACGAACGCACGCGATTAAATATTAGGAATGACAATATTATAGTTAACTTATGAAACACTTGCAAAAGAAGTTCCAGCAGGATCTTCTTAGTTTATAAAGCGAGATGTTGATTTCGTCTCATAATATATCGCATTACTCGCATATTTTATGATACCAAAGTTAGCGATTATTTGCGTTAAGAATCCATTTTAATCCTTTGCTCTCGGAATTATTCTTGCCATACGACGTTAGTGATCGCCGAATTCATATGACAGCGCTAATGTATGCAGATGCCGATATCTAGATAAGAAAGCAACCGCTAATATACTCATCTTTCACGCAATGTCGGAATGAGATCGCGCTGTCGCTGTGGACGACATACCGGTGCAAAGGATTGAATAATGATTGATTGATTCAGTTTTGATTAATGACGCTATTCTTAATTACCATTTGGTATTAATATTAATCGATAAATTTTATCGCAGCAACGTTGCTGCTCGTAATTTCGTAAATCTATCGATGTCACGTTCTGTATATCCAGCATGTACAGATTGCATTGAGTTGCATCGACTAAAAAGATACACGAAAAATCAAATTTGTTTTGCAAAATGTTTTTTTTTTATAAAGACACATTCCGAACTCGAGGGATTAAAAGATCCTCCATCTCGCGTAAATTTCAACTGTTCTATGCATCGTAAAATCGCTTCCACTTTAGCGGTCTTCAACTTTGACAATGCGTCACATATTCGAGGGGAATAATTTTTGTGATATCCGACGAAAATATCCGTCTGACTTTTTTAACATTGATCTAAGCTCGTTGCTCCGTCTGCATGTCATTCGCGCTTGCGTGATCGTGTCTCATCGCGGCACTGATACGATTAATGCTTTGTCGTTGCCTCGACTAGTTGTATCGACTATCCGTATTAACTAGCTCTGGTTAATATCTGGTTCTTCCTTTGGATGATAATTCAGCTTGGCAAGATCGCACCACCGAATGATCAGAGTTAGCGTTCACGAGCGTTGATGCAATTTGTCATGAGAGCGACGTCGCGATTCTTCTTCAGCAGTATTAGTTCCACGTGCCGATGACGACGACGTAACGACACGAGATGCGGCATCGTCGTCTAGATACACAGATACAAAGTATGTGACAATATATACCTCACGCTTCTCAAGTATCGCGCAACATTTGAGTCCGCGTTCCCATGAACGCGCAGATCAGAAGGATCGCATGAATCATCGGGAGACGTATCGCTGCGCAAAGTCTAAGATATGAATGCGGTAATTCGTATCGCCGGTTCACGGAATAGTCAATAGTGCGTCACGCGAAGAAAATATTTCTTCCATTCGACGCGACACCTTTATCACCTCCGCTTTATCAGTCATATGCTGCATACGATTAAACTTAAAAACGTATAACAGTTAATGAAGTTAACGTGATACGTTAACGTAAGCATGAAATTTACCTTTATCCATCGTTTCGCTGTTGTTGTCTATTTTGATTTATTTTGATATTTATCTTTCAGTCGATTATGTTATCTCACGGCCATCGTTGATTAATCAAATGCTTGTTTGTAAACCGCTCATGTCTTCGTAATGATATTCTCTTTCTAAAGAAAATCTTCCTTACGATAGAAAACATTCAATATTGCATCTTATAGGTATTGTAGCTTACATCTTATAATTATAATTATAATCTCATAATTTTATTTAATTCATCATGTCGAATAATATTAAAATAATATTCTCTTAATGAAAATTATAATATAGATAGGTTAAATTATGAGGCTAATTTTATCCTAATATATTGTATTTCATATTTAGCATCAATTGTTCACCGGAATTGTTGAACAACTTCCGCAGCAATGTGTGCTATTAATGTTATTAACTTAATTGGATCTATATAAATATCGATTTCATGTTTACAATGAACGACATGAAAACGGCAGATATTAATTAGCATGCTAATCACTTTGCGCATCCCGATCGTCTCCGACGTAGGACGGATCAATCGCGTCTGCGAGTTCTCTCGCGAGTAATAAGCAATTCGAATGCGAGCGATTTTTAGATCGCGAAAGACCGATCGATAATTTTAGCGTTAATCGATCGCGAAATTAATGGCTGATGAACGCGAGAACTGACTCTCGCAATAAAATTATTCGTGTATGACAGCTGTATCAGTTACTCACAATCGAATGTATTATATATTTAACGTGGCAATGATTTTACCACATTAAACTGTATATAACTATGAATAAAATGCGTTTAAAACTATGTAACGCCAGGTACAATGTCATTCAGCATTATCGTTTAACTTATTACGTAACAATATCTAATTTATATTTCGTGATGCATCTCTTGTATTCTTAGTTGCATTTTTAAATATTCTCTTTAAGCTTCGAGCCATCGTTATTTATTGTTCTCACATGCGGATTATAATTGTAAAGCTTTGATCTCGTATTCTAGACATCGTTATCGATACTTTGGAGATTTCATTACATTTAAAAAATTGACCGTTGATACGGTTTTCACAAGGATTGGACATTGAAAGTTCATTCATCAAGAGTTCCTTGTCTAAAATATTTATAAATTTCTTTAAACTCTCCATCTTTTAACACAACCAGAAGACCTCCAAGTCGGATCACTCCGATAGATGATTGTGTTCGCGGAATGCAGGTTCGATCGCGATATCCGCAAGAAGGGTACAGACAGCTTCGAGGTCTTCACGTTTCTACGATTATCTAGGCGAGGTATTACGAATCACGTGTATTACGGAGGCCGTGCCCAGTTTCGTCCAATCAAGCTAATGTTCCAATAATTCGGAGTCGATCGTCTAATGAATGAATGAACAACCTCGCCTGAGAGCTTCGATCATAGATGCGACGGTTTATAACGTGCCACGTTGCGTATTCCGGCGCTGCTCGGTCGCGCTCTTGGCAAGGTCTGCGCAGCCTCGCAGGGCAAGGGCGGAAGGGTGGAGAGCCACGTGGGTGGACGTTGCTGTTGCGTGCGGAACTCGCGGGTTTATTCTCCCTTTCTCTTGGAAAAATCGGTCACGTTAGTGTTCAGAATTCCGATATAATCGCCCAGAATGAAAGTCCCGTTTTTATCGAAGAGTTCTAGATACAAAGAGTTCTAGATGTTCTGTTCCTAATGATCAACTTGAAAAATGGGACTCTGAAGATAGCAATTTCATAATCCGATTATATGAGAATTGACGATAACTTTTCTATTTCAGGATCGATTTGAGCCGTGATACTTTATCTGGGACATCTTCTGGGACATTTTGAAATTAGTCCTTCCTCGATGAGGAACACGTTGAGAACACGCTGACGATCTTCAAGCCATAAAAGAGTTCTCTCGCAAAATAAAACGGAGATAAACAGAGAAAGTAATCCAATATTCATCTACCTTTAATGTTTGGTTTAATAAAAATACAATTTGAGATCCACTTGCTAAAACGTAAAACGTAAGAGCTAAACTCACGAGACGACAATTTCTGCGAGATTCTTTCGGGATTCTCTCGAGAAGTCAATTTCCCCAGATTTAAAAATCCGGATTTCACCAGAGACGACGCCGTGCATTCTCTGCGCTCGTTCCGCAGCCTCCGCGAGCTCATCTCATCCAGATGCGATTCTTCGCTCTCGCGAGGGGACAGAACGCATGTTTGGTCAACGCGCCCGCGCCTCCCCGAGTGACCAGCGTCGTTCGGCGCGTATCCTGCCAGCAGCAGGCCGGCAGGCGCTATAAGTCGCGGCGGGCGACTCCGCGCCAGTGAGGACGCGTTCGTGTTCGCGCGAGGACGCGCGCCGAGAAGTCGACGGAGGCCGAGACGAGAGGACGACGCGATCCGCACGCGTGGCGGCGATCTTCCCTCTTATGCGCGCGACCGTGCTCTGCGACCGACGGGGTTTGCCGTCATCGTAAATGGTGCCGGGAACCGTTACCGCGACACCGCGACGTTTCGGTTTCCGCCCGCGAGACAGGTAAGAGCGATGACGACGGCGATGACGCGGCCGCGTCGCTTCCGCGTCGCGAGGTCCGTAAGACCCGTGTCGAGTGCCTCCCTTATTGAAGATATCACGAGTACCTTTGCCGAGTAGTTCTGTCGAGTTGTTGTCAAACCTGACCTTTCGACTCACGTACCTTCGTCCTAGCCCGATGGACTGCAGCGAGGGTAGACAGTGATGACTTCTCTCATTGGCGGACGCTTTTTCAATTTTGTTTCGATCTTGCGAACCCTCGAGATCCCTACGAGAATCCCTTTGGGACAATTTCGAGAGCATGAGACGTCCGGGGAGTCTTGACACGCGCGTGCAGGTCACGAGTGTGACGTTAAATGACGTTCTCGTGCGGGCTACATTTTGGGGATGACTGTTGCGTTGGATCTGGAGAACGGTCTTGTCGATCGATCGCCCGCGGATGCGTACTCGATGACTCCCGCGATAGAGGAAGAGATTTCATGGGACTCCTTCCTCGCGTTTCGTGTATCCGAGGTTCCACGGATATCCGCGCGTGCTATCCCGATGATAAGGAACGGTGCGAATTGCAAATTCACTAGGAGCGAGTAGAAAGAGTATATTGTGCTTTCGCGCGAGTGGTGTGTGTGAGCGGCCGAACGCTGATGTATGTTAATTAACAGCGATTGTAAGACACGGAAGCACTTGCGTGCCGACTGATTAAAAATGAAGAAGGAAAGACGCCGGAGAATGCATTTCCCTTTTTAATTACGTTGCCATGACATGAAGCGCGGAATTTTACTCGCGCGATGATGCAGATAATCCTTCCTCTTATCCACGTTAATAATTATATATATATATATATATATATATATATATATATATATGTATATATATGCTATTCTATTCTTATTCTTAAATTGTCCGGAGACTGTTCAATGGCGAATAAATCTTGATAATTGCAACTCACGTGACTGTCATGATTATTGTGACCGTGGGAGTATTATTATCGGGATTTTTCGACTGAATTCCGATTGCCATCGATTAATTGACCTCGAGCGATTGCGATCGGCACAATTCGCCGGGGAGACTCCACGAAAGCTCCACCGCCAGGAATTCGCTGGATCAGATTAAAAAATCGCGTGAATCGCCTTCGTTCATTCAGCCGGGGAAAGTTTTACAAGTCTTGACCGCTCGCGCGCGCGGTCTACGTACTTGAATCTGAATCAGATCGATATAGGGGAGGCGGCGCCTCGTGCGAACGAAAAATCTTCTTAGGGAGGTATCGATCTGATACCTGCCGGACTGTTTTATATTTTAACGAGGACGATTAACTCCTCGCGCGCGTTGTCAATCAAATCCTTGTCAGACTTGTCGCACGCTCACCTGTCGCGATACGGTTCACGGCCTGGCCAATTCGAACGAGTACACATTAAACGAATAGAAGTCATGCATAACTCGAGCATCGAATATATCTGATATTTACGGATATTTACATAATGAGCAATAAAAAATTGTGGATTCGGCAAGCGATCGATTTCATTAAAATCCAATTTCGATTCGATCGAAGCGTTGCGATAGCGGAGACAGATTTTTAAAGCCATGAGCTTTAAGGCTCGCAAACTCGCCCGAGATCAGAGTAGATTAACATCGAGGCTACGGGGCGCATTTTAAAATCGCACTGTAAGGCTGCGTTTATCGATAGCCATATGGCCTTGAATGTTCTCCAACAATCATCCTCGAGTCGCGACTGGTGACTTGCACGCGAGTACTTTGACGTGCCTGTCCGCGTGTGCAGCGCGTGAAAATTTATTATTATTTCATCATCTTCCGATTGGCGAGAGAGAAAGAGAGAGAGAGAGAGAGAGAGAGAGAGAGAGAGAGAGAGAGAGAGAGAGAGAGAGAGGTACACTGTGGGGATGAAAAACGCTTTCGTTTTTCGGATTCCGCGGAATTGCGGAAATGCGGTTCTTCCTACTTCGCGCTGGAGTTTCCTCGCGAATCGAATCGCGGTTTCTCTTGTCGCGGCGGAAGCTAAACGAGAGCTCAACAACATTAGGACTTGAATTACCGGCCGATATGAGAATGCAAGGCCTGTCGCCAGCGGCGAGCGAGGACCGTCTTGTGGATTTGCGAAACTCCTTTTCGAAAGGGAGCTAATTGTTCAACGTTACGAGAGTTCCGCGTGAGGAACGAGGAGCGTGCATGGCAGGCGCGCTCAAGAAGCCGCTGGATTTCTAGAGCGAGAAGCTTCCGTAATATCCGCTCGCGTAATAATACGCGATCATTGCGGGCGAAATGGCCAGGCTTTGATGGGTCGGCATTAATCGTTACATGGTATCGCAAACGTTAATCGTCGCGCCGGGAAGGAATTGCAGATCCTCGTAAGCTTGCGGAGCTCTCCAAGTCGAATGGCGTCGAATGGCAGCTCATCGGAGCTGAGAACTCCGGGATTAGTACCCGTACTTTGCGAAGAAGAACTCGATATCGAATCGAGTCGAATCGAGACTTTTCGCGGAGGTGAAGCGCGCGAGAAATCTCGAGAGAGCGTCGCGGGATTTGCGCGTAAGCCGCTTCAGGGCTGAAGATAAGGCAGCCCTTAACATTTGGATATTCGCTGGCGAGTGAGTCGCGAGCTGCAGAAGCGTGCGTCCATATTTCAGGAATGATAATATTTCTTCCGGAATTCTCTAGCGTAACGAAGACAGGCGCAGGAGGATCAAAGTTGCAGTCTTTCGCAGGAATGCGAAGGAAAGTCAATAATGATCAGAAACGAGAAGCAGCTCTCACTTTACGCGCGAGAGAATACCGATCAGACATCCATCTACAATCACCCTGAGAAATCAGTCCTTTCTCCCCCGCCGGTATTATGAATAAAGCGAAGAGTTCGTGGTTCGCAGATCGCGAGATACCCAGCCAGAGCTCAAGAAGATCTTGGCAAGGGGAACTTCCGGTCATTCTTGTGTCAAACGTGCGACCGAAACGAGTAAGGCGTTTCGCGGGAGAATCAACGGTTACGCAAATGCCTCACCGCCTGGAACCTCCCCAGCTGTTAAACGGACGTGTAAAACCAGGTCGTCGACCCGGAGTATGCATCGTGTACATACACAGGTGGATGGCTGCATTCTCTGCTCTCCTTCAGCCGAGGAAAGCGCGAGCCGATTTCTTACTCGCCGGGCGATCCGCGCAAATATCTGTGGTTGCGACAGGCATTATTACGCGAAGCGAGCAAAGAAGAAGAAGCCACGACGGACTGGCGGTCGATATGGCGCGTGCGTGTGTGGAAAGCGAGGAAGAATGCAATTGGCGATTTAATTGAATATTATGCAACGGATGCTAATTGAGAACGTGGCGCGTCTCTTCCTCGATGCTTCAATCGCGCCGCTGAATCGCCTTTCGTCGCGGTTTCGAATCGTCCCTGCTTTGTTTCTGTTTGCTCGATTTCCGTCTTTCGGAAACTGTTACGTGTCACGGCATTAAAGCGTATCGCGAAACGCGCCGCTGATGGGTTTGCGATGATCATATTAAGGTAGAAATTGTGGAAATAGAAACAGAGAAGCTCGATCGCTGGAAGGAAGGTGAGGAAGAAAAGTTCGGGAAGAAAGAAAACATCGTCTTGTGCTTTGAAGATTGAACGGAGCAATGTTCAGGCTCGGGATAGTTTCTGAAATTCTTCAACGGCTTAAAGTCCATTGGATATTTCGATTTGAAGTGCGACTTAAATGCGAGCGATCGATTGAACATTACAGATCGCTAAAATCGTTTTTCGAGGACTTTTCGGCTAATTGATTGATGTGTTTAAATTATTTCGAACACCGAATACACGCGAATGCATTTCTGGAATTCTCAAGACTACGATCGGACACAGGTTGATTCAGTCCGCCATTCGAACATCTGCCGAATATTTATCATAGTCGGAAGTCTCTCCTTCCGATCATGAGTGTGCAACGTGTTTTACACGCTTCTGCCCTAATTTACGATCGAGACTATGGTCGACGTTAGCTCCACAGGCGCGATGTTCTTATTTAAATCCAAGCGTCGGCTTCGTGATCGATTAAAGCGCTCAAACAATGACTTGAGATTAAATTTGCCTTGTTATGTACGATAGTTCAATCATGATTCCATAGGTCAGCTCTGCGTGTCCAAGACACGTCGCTGACTTCGGACGATGACTGAAAGTCAAGCAAATGTTGTGTGATAAGCGAGCACACGAGAACAAGCTTGTTCAAACGTTGCAAGCGGCAAGAAAGAAAAATGATCCGCGTGTGCAGCTACGTAAGGTCGAACCTGGTTCGATTGCATCGAGCGACGAAACGTACGGCCGATAAATTTTCAACGGGGATTCCGATGCTGCACATCGAACGAACATTCTCCGGAACTGAATAACTTTACTGGATATACGGATCTCTCCATCTAGACACGCGCTTATACAGATATGCGATCATCAGGAATATATCGGACAGTAGCGGCGCATGCCGCGAGCAAATATGCGGGACAAATTGAAGACACGGAATAAGCTGCGCGAGCGTCGTGACCTTTAATCCCAACGCGAAATGTATCTGCTTGAGCGCCGCTTCTCGTCTTGAGACTGACAACGGCTGCGATTTCTAAAGCGTTGGCCAAAAAGGATTCAGAATCGACCTTACATGCTTGACGAGACTGATTACAGCTGCCGCCTGAAGGGAAAGTACTCCATTTCGTAATCTCGATTTCCGTCTTTCGGAAACTGTTACGTGTTACGGCATTAAGGCGTACCGCGAAACGCGCCGCTGATGGCTTTGCGATGATTAAGTATTAACTCGTGAAAAAGTAGAAATCGTAGAAATAGAAACAGAGGAGACGTGCGTGCGATCGCATGATAATAATAAGAGGACAAACATGATTTCACGCTCGTTAAGTTGCTCGTGGTCTGATCGAATCATAATGATGGAACTTGACGTCCCGATCTTTATAACGATAGGAATAATAATAATAACTATCATCATCATCATCATCATTATCATCTCGTCACTTTTATTCAACGAGACAATTGCGAGCTGTCACGAGTGAAAGTATACGCTTCGAGTTGCTTCGAACTTGCTCTGCATACTCTTCATCTTCCTCACGTGCAATTACTGACGTACAGTGGCAATTACCTAGAGTGCATCGGTGCATGTAAACAGATACGGGGAATATTATGGAAATCACGAATTTATTGTCGAATCGCGCAGTCCGCGAGCACCGATGTATCCAAGCAATTAGCATTTTTTTTAATTAGGAAAAATTAGAATCTTTTTCCGTACGATGATACGGTGTGAAGGGGAAAATGAATTTCGGAGGTACGTTGTCGGGAACCACAGCCAGAAAATTGGCATCAGATATTACGAAATGGTTTCCGATGCGGTTTTTCGCGCGTTTCGCACTCGTGTTTCCGATTCCGAGGGCCAATTGGGTTTATATATGCGTAACCTATTTACCTATTTACCTATTTATAAACCTATTTACCTATAATTACCTGTTTACCTATATTTATCTATTTACCTATAAACTTATTTACGATTTAAGACGGTCAATCACGCGCGCGAAACCGCACGCGTGCATTCCGGACCGCCTCGCGGTTTTACAATTTACACTGCATTCATGCTCGTTCGCGGTCCATTGATTCGTACAACAACAGTTGTAACAAGCGCCGGGAATTAATAAATAAATAAATCCCTCGCAATATTGATGGAGCGAGCGCATAGTAACTCTCGATTCACCTTCTGTTCATTTCTAAATGTTCGGTAACATGTTTGTAGACAGAAATAATCTTAATTTCTCTCTTAACAGTCCCTTGTTAAGATTTAAACCTCGTGGATCTGGACGATGGTTCATATTCCCCAGGGTTCGGTTCGTTTATCATTTTAGTTCAATGGGCGATAACGGGAATCTCAGAAGGAATTTTTTCTCACCGTTACCGCATCGTTACTGCGATGGAAGATAATTTTATTGAACAATAATTTGTTTTTATCAATGGAATTTCATCGCTTTGCTTCTGCGCGCTCGCTTATCGTATGTTTTCTCGACTTTGAACCGCTCGAGCTTGTTTGATTTTGAATCCGAAGCCCGCGCGGACCTTCGATATGGAAAACACAAGGCCGACTTATCGAATCGAACGCGATTCGACTATCGTACACGAAGGCGCATTGAACTTTTTCTCTATCGTGAGGAGGCAGCCTAGCGCGACGCGTTGCCCGCATCAAGAATTTAGTTCAGCGGCATCCTGGTAAGTGCGATGAGATGCGCTCCGCCGTGCTCAGACGATCATCTACGAGAGCGTGAATAACATCTGTTCCATGTAGCGAGGGTATTCTCCTTGCCGAGACTTGCGTGATAAGCAGAACGAATAATTATATTGCCAGGTACGCTTCGTTGAAATTGCCAGAGTCTTTCCTCGCGCGTGAAAGGGGAAGAAGCGCTTCTCTCTCGTTAAAAATTCTTTTTAATTCCCCTTAAGAATCTGCAGAAATTTTCTTTATTTGTGAATTAAGCGAATCATAATACGCGAGTATTAGAAAGAAGAAATTAAAATCGCGCGAACGGACCGCGAAATAACCGCGATAACGATAATATCGCAATATCGCGACGCGTTGATCCCCGCTTCGAGTTTCATCGGCGGTTCCTCGATGTGACAAAACGACGCGGTTATTCCTACACAATTTACGATTTACAGGTATTCGGTCGGCGGGAATACACACGGAGTCTATTTCGGTTCACTTTTTCGACGCGACTTTCCGATGCGTGCGCTATTGATCGGTCAGAATGCAGCGATTGTTTCTATTTCTGACTGCTTCCCATTCGCGGGCATCAACGTGCATACAATCTCGCGTTATCACGATTGTTATCGGAAGGAGAGTTTCTCCGTTTATTTTCGAGATGCACTCTCCCGCTTCTCACTAAAGATTTCTATTCTTCGCAGGTGGGAACAACGGCGGATCTCGGCGTCGCTCTCACTTTGACGAGCTGCATGAAGGGCACCAGGTAATATCAGCGGCTTAAGCTAAAATAGACTACAGAGTACATCGAAGAGTACAATTTGCAATATAATTTGCAAGAGAATAATAGACGATCAGACGTGGTCATGCGCGATAAAACGTAGACCACAGTTCTTTCTCGTTCTCGAATCTCAAATCAATAAACAATTAATTTAATCTATGTTGCAATCTTGGAAGATAGGGTCTCGCAAGGATGAGGAGGATCGACCATGACGGGCAGGTCGCGCGGCAAGGCCCGCCACCCTTCCGGGTGCTGGCAGACGCCACTTACCTATCGCCCCCTGCACCGCCGCGCGCCCCCGAGCCATACAAGATCGCCCCGTCGACGACATCTCTCGGCAGGGCGCATCGTCGTTCCAGCTTCGTGATACTCGCCGAATCCAGCACGGCGAGTCCAGAATCCGGCGATGCGTCACCCTCCTTGCCCACGGGAAGGGTCTCGCCCTTTCGCGGACGTGGCTTCAAGGGACCACCTCCTCACTCAATGTCGAGGCCGCAGTCGCCGGAAGTCACCGTGGACGGGCGTCGACGTAGACTCGAGCGAAGAGGTAGGTCGCAAGTTTTTAGCGAGAGAGACGCGAGATTCTCTCAGAAAGTTTCGGAGATTGATTAATAATTTAATATAAAGTTTGAAGTTTCTTGAAGCTTACTTTGAGATATACGGCAGTACAGATTATGAGGATACTTGAAATATGTTATAAGGACGCTTAGAATGATGATCTCATAAAGGCGAAATAGAATACAGCGCAATTTTTCAGAAGTGCTTCACGTATTTTGTAAATGCCTCTGGAATTTTCATGTTAACAGAGAAATGCTCAACGAGAAGTTTAATTAGCAATTAGATTTTAATGACAAGATATCTCAAGACACACGATCGTCATTGTTAACTTTCCTAAACTCGTTTGCTTCTTAGTCTCGGTGTCGCAACAAAACAGCCCCAGGCGGAGCCTGATACCACAGCCCACGTACCGCCAACGATCCACCTCCTTGACGAAGGCCAACGAGCGATCATCGTCGCCAAAGATCGGTCGCCGAGTGGACTCGAAGACGCGTTTGAACGTCTCGGACTCACGGGGTCACTTGAACACAGCCGATGCCAAATCACGGCTGAATGACTCGAGAACGCGCCTGAACAAATCCGATTCTCGAAGTCGCACGAATCTCGCCGAGCCTAGGATCCGTTTCATCTCCAATTCCACCAGCAATCTCAGCAGCAAATCGACCCCGACGCGTCATCAACCGACGACGAGGGTGTCGAAGCGCCTCTCGCCTATCCAAGGTACTCCGACGAAACCCGAAAAGACAAACGCGAAGGGTGCGAAGGATTCTTTGAGAACGTCGCCTGCGAAGACGCCGGGGATGACGCCGCGGAAGAACAACGTCGCCGCTACTCAAAGGGACAATCGTCAGGACAAGCCGTCCAGCAAGGAACGCATCGCCTCGTCGAACTCACCGTCGAAAATTCCCTTGAAAAAGAACAAGCCCAACGACGTCTCGCTCGCGTCGAACAGCAGTAGATTCATCTCGATGCCTGAGCAAAGTACGGAGAAACCTAGAAGAGCGATCGTGGTCGCGAAAGATGAGAACGGCCAGCCCAGTCGATCCGTTCAGAACGGTCGATTATCCGAGCCGAACTCCAAGGAGAATGGAATAGATGGGGATTCTGGCAAGGTGGACCAAGTGCACCTGATGGACCTGCTGAAGCAGACCTCGCAGGCGACCAACACGTCCAGCGAGCATCTGGTGAACACCACGACGACCACGGCGGTGCAGCCGCTGCACATCGACGCGAACACCTTACTCGTGGAGCGTAACGAGACCACGGGGAATCAGCAAAGGGAACGGCATGATGGCACGTCTTCCAAGTCCTCCATCTCTCCAGCATCCAGAGACGAATCGTCTGTCGTTTCGACGCACAATGTGGGACAGAAATCCATGCCGCTCGAGAATCAAACGGTCAAGTCGAATCAATCGAGTAATCCCGGAAACGACACGAAGGACTCGCCGATCGATGCGGAGAGCGGCGTGAGAGGGCATTCGAAGAATAGCAGTCAAGTGACGAAAAACGTCGCTAGAATGAACGGTGACGGTTCGGTGCATCAGCGTTCCTACAATCAGTCTTCCGCCAATCAGCGCGCCGGCAGAAATGATCAAAACGCTCGCGGGATCAGGCCGAGCGACGCGAGACCGTCGGAGGGGTCGGAGATGACCTCGATGACCTCGGCCGAGATGAATAGCGGTTCGGTAGGTGGCAAGGAGGTTCCGGCGAGCGATAGGATGCCGACGATGAAGAGCGAGCCGAGGATGGCCAGAGCGGCGGTCGAAGATGAAGCGAGGACGAACGTGGAGGCAACGACGATGAACAGCACGACGACGATGAGCAACCGGACGGCGAACAACGCGGCAACGACGACGACGACGACCACGAAGAGCAACAACCATGCGAGCCCCGCAATCGGTGCAGTGAACGCGAGTGTGAACGCGAGTGGTTCCGCGGCGCGCACGAGAAACGCGAACCGCAGCAGCGACGCGTCCTTGAAGTCATCCACGGGCGTGTCCACGGACTCCATCGAAAGCGTGAGGTCGACAGACACCGGGGTGAGCGTGAACACGGTCAGGGGCGTCTCGTCGCCAAGGGAGAAGACGGGCGTACACCTAGTGAAGCGTCAGGAGATCGAGACGCTCAGCGGCAACATCGTCCACGTTGAGCAGAATGGCGAGCCTGCGTGAGTCCACTTTTGCTCAAGTATACTTGTCGCGTGCGTTTTATTCGAGAGCGCGCACTCTTGCGCGTGGATACGCAGCTCTTCAAGTACAAAGAATGCTTAATCTTCTAGGCAGTCTGTAAAGATCTCAAGGAACGAAAGATTTCAGGTTTCAAACGCTCAACTGTCCGTTTCTAATTATATCTACGAATTATATGCACAAAATTCCGCGAATGATACAGAGAGAAATTTCGTACTTGAAGAAAATGTTTCAATATTTTATTTCGATTTATTTTTACAGATTACTTAACTAAAGTACCATTAAACGTATAGTTCCATCAGTATTTCTGTATACAAATTTAAATCTTGTTACAGATTCTTTTACGTTATTTATTTATTTGTTTCGTTTTTCTTAATGCTGTTCACAATGCCACTTTATCTTGTTATAATTAAGCGTATAATCAACGTCAGGCAGAGTAATAACGCGCAGCTTTGCCGTGCAGATCCGATGCATAAATGACCGATAACGTTAATTTGTTACGTAACGATTGTGCGTTGTCAACCACAATGATATATTAATCCGTCACACAAACACGTGTACGCGTTCCTGTAGATCGTTAATCTCACCTTGACGAGAGAACGAACTTGCCATTATTGAGTTTGTAAATCGACGAGCATTCGCACTTCCGTTTCGCGTGATGTATCGAGCAAAACGCACACGTGGGTTCGCTCGTTCGTTCGCTCGTAATCCGTATCGTTGCCGTCCGATGAAAAATTAAAGCGATTTGCCCCGAATCGCGTATCAGTAGCTCTTCGGATAATCGTAATCGGATCAGGAGATATCTGCGGCACGGCAAGCAGGCATCATTCTCAATTAGATAAACCGCTTCCGTGACGCGATTGTCTCGCCGTGCCGAAGAGAATAATGGCCAGAATATCTCCCTGGAAGCTTTTTAACTTTTTAAATCGTGTCACGCGCAACTCCATTCCGACATCAATTCTGATCTTCCGCGATGAAATGCAGAAGCTGCCTATCCTCTCCTGAGGGATTCCTGGCAAGAGACCTTGAGTCGAAGCCCAGAGCGCTTTAATGCGACAGGAAGGGTAAATAACAATGACAATAATTTAATGTTTATATTTTTTTAAGATTTAATTGTAAATTAATTTAGATTAATTTCATTAAAATATGAAACATTAACGTGTTACTAGTAAACGTAACATTTACCGTTACAAATTACTAGCAAAAGTTAAGCACGATAAAAGAATATTGCTAGTAAATTATCGAATTTGCTAACTTGTTACGTTATCCGCTAAATTATTGACACATAGTTAATAAAATTGTTGGTAGAAACCAGTCGTCGGATTGGACAGAGCGATAGTAACGAGTAATGATGACAAATTATGATCATCACTATTCGCTTCGGCCGAAATTTCTTTTGATGCGAGTTCAAGATTGTTTCAACGACGCGAAAGGGTCGGTCTCGCGTACTTCTCTGGCGAGGGTGCACGTTAAGTCGCACCATTCGTTACATGCTGCAGAATTGCGGTAATTCCGCGGCTATCTCAGTGCAAATCGCGATCCCGTTAGTGTACAAGTTATTTATCCGTCATTTTCACGACAAGCTCTCAAGCTTGTCATCCCCAGATCTCGTCGCGCTTCGATGTTCCCTGAGACAAACTCGACGAAAAGTAGGTTTAATTAGCGATCGCGTGATTCCGGACGATCTAATGGATTTCGTCAATTAGCCCGTTTAATATATTATACATAATCGCACTTTCGTGCGACGGACATCGCGATTAATTAGTTCTCTCTCCGAAGAAAGCCAGGAATTAAACGAATCGCCTGGAATCGGTAAAACTGTTGATTTCTACCGACGACGTCGGTATCCTCATAATGATAATAGTATCAAGAAATACGGGAAATTATATAGAAATATAATGGCTCTGCCAACGGTTCTAAACGCTTTCTAGTTTTGCGCTACTTTTACGACGGCTCTTCAAATACTAACGCGCTTTTAAATACTAACGAGCGCGAGCTGCTCGCTCGGGCGGCCAAATTTCTCGGTTACTCCTTTTGCTCCCTCCCCAGAGGGAGGGAGGGAGGGACTTTCTCCGATTGTCAGAAGTTTAGATCCGTATCGTCCGCCCGTATTCGTCTCGTCGCGCACTCGAGTCACCGAATCCCTCATACGAATCGTAATCCCGTTACGCAAATATTCGCGACGCGAGCTCGATGCCGCGGATCGAGTATCGCTCATGGAAATGCGGAAACGGCGGATTGTCCGCTTGCGGAAAATCTGAGGAAATGCGGGGAATGAGATGATCGGTGACACGATTCTCTTACGATTCATCGCATCGGACGCGAAAAGGCGAGCCTCCCGCTTCGCTGGCTGAGACGCGAGCCGACCAAGTTCCCGTCCTATCTACAGTCGCGTAAGATTCCAGAGTTCCTTCACCCCAGCCGCTTATAAACCTCCACCGAAGCAGTCGAGGTGTGCCTATCGATCGCGCGGGGATTTACATCGACGGGGCGCATCGCGCACGACGGCACGATGGATAATAAATTAGAATCCCCGAACCATCCCTCTTCGCTGTCATAATGGCCGCCGTCTCGGCGCTTTCCTGAAAATTAAGCTTCTCCCTCAAGCAGTTTTCTGAAACTTGGACTCGACACGGTTGACCGTCTCGCTCGCCGCTGCGAAACCTGTTAAGCATCTCTCGACGATAACGTCGAGATTAACTCGGTAACCTTCTTTGCTAACTTGTCCAATTCGTCTATTTTGAACTTTATATTCTTCAGTAGAAGAATTCTTCTTAACACGCACGAGCATCGATCTCGCGCTTTTTGAGGAGGCCTCCTCAAGATCCTCGCGAGTTCTCATTGTCTCTCCGCGTTGGCGCGTTTAGTTCTACTCCTCTAGCTCTACTTTGATCCTATCGATCTCCGGGAAATCTCAGAAAAAAAACTCGATTCGGTTCGTCCCCTCGCTTGCGATTATCGATGATTTCCGATGATCACGGATGATCAAAGAAATCGCGGCGGATTCGCGCGCTCGCGAGCGCACGGTACAATTACGCGTCGCCCGTTAGTTAGCCACTACACACGCGTGGACGTTCCATCCGTGTGCGCAGCGATCGGTTCCTCCCCCTCCTTTCTCGCCCGCTCCACGTGGCGCCGAATCGCGTCTGGCGATTGTTGTTCTCGGCGGTAATTGCCGACAACACGGATCAGACTCTTCCTTCCGCGCGGGAGAGAATTCCTGTGCGCCGCGGCCGCGCGTAATCACATCCCCCCCYCCCCCCYCCCCCTCCCCCTCGGGCCCTCTAGGCGAGATGTTATTACTGACCGTTACGTTCCAGTGACTCACAAGCCGCAATAGCGTGACGGTGCCGCAAGCTCGCGCGAGCGCGAGCGCGGCTTAATCTCGCGGCATGTCGATCTTCCGGACGGATGAGCGTTCGGTATCACGGCAGCAGCGCTCGACCTCTTTGTCGGCCTCTCGCCGAACTCGCGGAATTCGCGGGCGGCACCCGTGCGAGCGAATGGAAAACTCGCGAGGTTCGTCATTGGGATTGCCGCGTGTTCTTCCGCGAAATGAAAACCTCACGTGTTATGCTCGCGCGGTTCCCTTCCCTCGCGATTATGTAATTACGCGAAAAAATTTCGCGAGGTAATTATGTGTCGCACCGCGCGGGGGGATATCCAACTCGCCGTCCGTGTCACGGTATCCTCGCGTGCACGCTTCGAAGGTACGCGGTTCACTTTGAAAAAGTGAAAAAAATATCTCGATTCGATAGGGAGGATAGAGTCCGCAAGAATTGTAAATTAATTCGGATCCTTGCCCTTGATCGCGCGCATGCGCGCCAGCGAATCGATATGCCTATTTATAATCCATTGTAATGTCGCTGATCACTTTTTCGCATCATTCAATGATAGCAGTGCATACATTTCAGCATAATTTATGTTGGCTGCTTATTCTTTTGGTTATTCCTCTCTCTCTCTCTCTCTCTCTCTCTCTCTCTCTCTCGATCGGCAGTATGAAAATAGAAAACGAATTAATGTAATGGAGCTTTCTCGAATTTGAGACTTGTAACGCTTTCTTCAAGATCAAGCTTTCCGACTACATCATTAGAGAACTGCTACATCACCGCCAACTCATTAGAGAAAAAGAGATACGTTTCAGAATTTCTCCAAGTTACGTTCGTTATTAAGAGATAATAAAGAAAAGCAAGCTTAAATAGCTGTAAATTTAGATATATGGAATTAAATATGGGAGAAACTGCTATTCTCTTCTAAAAGCAAAAATAACCCTGTTCAAGGAATTTACGCGATAAAACATGAAGAAACAACAGAAAGGAGCAAATGAGTCTTTAAATATATGGGAGAAACTGCTATTTCTTTCTAAAAATAAAAATAATTCTGCTCAAGGAATTTACGCGATAAAACGTGAGGAAATAACAGAGAGAAGCAAATGAGTCTTCATATATATGGGAGAAACTGCTGCTGTTCTCTTTTAAAAAACAAATGTAATCCTATTGAAGGAATTTGCCCGATAGAACGTTAAGAAATAACCAAGAAAGCGTATTTTCAAATATACGGGAGAAACTGTTATTCTGTTCTAAAAAATAATAATTCTGTCCAAGGAATTTACCCGATAAAAAAACCAAGGATGCAAACGCGAAAGTCCATCTTTGTATCTAGCGACTAATCTCGCACGCGAGCCAACTTGATCTCCCAACTTGACTTCCATGAAACGCTAAAACTTTCCTTACCGCCAAGATACATCGCCCTCGTGGAAAACGTCATTTTGCGTTCCATTTCTTTTATGAATGATTCCCGCCCTATTCCCATCTGACGTAACAAAATCGAACAAAACCGCCCCTACATGTCGTCTCGATCGTTATGCTCGCTGAAATGTTCGATCCCGATTTTTCAGGCTTCTCACATAACGTGCGGCAGCGGACGGTTCTTTCGAAAGTAACTGTCGATTGTGCAAGTCTGCCGCGTATAATCAACGGCAATGCAATCTCTTCCGCGTAACAATCGCACATGTAACTCTTTCGCGAATAATAATCCGTTGGATAATTTCTGACCCGAGTGATAATCGATCGTAACTCTCGCGCAAGAAAGTCCCTCTCTCGCACATTCGAATGTGGAGATTGGATCATTATCCGGAAAAGAAATTCTGGAAAACTAATTCCCTCGCGAAATGGGAAGAATCAAGGCGCAGCAGAGCGATTTCTCTAATTGAAACGCGCGATAAATTGCTAATTACAAATTTGCACACTAATGCCTCGCATTAGGCTGCTAATAAATTCCACTAGACTAATTTACAGCAATATGCCATTAAATCACCAGTCGCAACCGCGACTTTTACGTTATAACTGTCCAATTGCGAGACGCGAGTACCGGGAGAACTTTCCTGAAAATCCCATTAAAGTCACTGAGATTACGTTGTAAAAGTGCAAATTTACCAGGAGGAAGAAGCCGTTAGAAAACCATCTCGCGCGTTAATGCCGAGATGTCACCGGCACCGGTGATATCGATCAAACTCGTCGACAGATTCGCCGGAAGAAAACGCGCTTTTCAGGACGCGTCGCGAATCTTTTCACCCCCTTTCCCCTGCCCCTCCCCGTCCGAGCAACAATCGGCGGATTGCGATGAAGCGCGCGCGCGCACTCGGGACGCGGATTCGTCGTCGGCCGGTGTAAAGAGCGGCTATAAAGAGAAACGAGAACACACCGGGCCGCGTGAGTGAAATACGGGTGGCGGCGCGGATCGACCTTGGCCGCACGCGACGCGACGCGCCGCGCCGCGACGCCTCGCCGGTCATTTCACGTTGCCACGTTACGTCGATTTTTCGGTCATGCTCGCCCTCCCGTCTCCCCCCGCGCGGCCACACGCGATCTGTCCGGCGCGGCGATCTGTCATCCGTGCAGATCTATCGATTCAAGCGAGCGATCGCATCCGGCGTGCAATCGAGGCGCTAACTTTCTTTCCTGCAGATGAAGGGAGGAGAGCGTTAAGGGCGTTAAGCAGCGTTAAGGGATTCGCAGGAACGCGCGCATGCTCGCCAGTCGATCCGCATCCGCGAGTTGAACTCTACGCGACGCGTGAGATAATTAGATGCAAGCAACCCTCGGTGGTTACTTACGGGAGGGTTATTTACGGCAAGCCGACTGGCAAATTGCGACGTTACGTATCCGTATTCGAATAGCAATCGCGGCGGAGGGGAATTAATCTTGAGGAAAATATTCACGCGCCCGCGTCGCGGGGAACTGGCAGAAGGGCATTCCTTATCTTAAACATCTACACGAATCTACGATGGTCTAAAGTTGGCTTAAAGATATCTTTCCGAGAGCCTGCCTCAGAGCTGAAACGCGATAACGAATGAATATTCAACGCGATCTCTTCGGGGGTCTACGATCGTTGCCTCGACTTTTCTACTGAATTGCCGGGTCGATCGTGAGCCATAATCTCCCGGAAAGTGTACTGATATATCTTTTGATTTTAATTAAAAGATGAAGAGCGTTTGCTAGCAAATTGCAATATAATTTCACTAAATTATATCAAATCAAACATCATTCATCGCCGATCGCATCGAGCCCGATAAACGCGCGAGATTGTCCGCTATGACGCTGCACCTGTTCTTCGATCGCGACGACAGCGTGTAATCAATTAAACTGACCGACTTTTTCGGGCTTTCATAGCGCCTGTCTACCTGTCTATAGTCCTCTTATTTCGCGTTTAAGCGAGCCGGTATAAATTCGGTACGGTATTCGCTCTCTCCACCGCGCCATTAAACCAACCGCGCATTTTTTATGCAAACTAGAGCGCAGTCTATTTCCCACGATTCAGCATAATTGTGCCGCTGATCCCCGATAGCGTACGGTAAACGTCACGGTGTACAAGGCGAAAACGCTAAGTGCAGTAGCGCGTTATTAAAGAGCGAGACGGATTTCAATGCAATTTGCATAGCGTTACGCGCTCGTCTCTCCTTTTTGGATCTCTTTCTCTCTCTCTCTCTCTCTCTCTCTCTCTCTCTCTCTCTCTCTCTTCTCTAGCTTTTCGCTTCTTCTTAGAGTTCTGGGTTTATACAGTCAACTACCGTGTACTCGTTCCCAATTAATAATTTTGGTAGAGTTGCCAGAAGACGTTTAGCAATATGATGAGTATATTCCTTGTCTAGGGAAGTGCTAAGCATCACTCTTTTCAATAGGGATTTTATAGCAATATTTGCTTTACAAGTGGTGAAGAGCTAAGGAGCAGAGACGAGACAATCGGAAGATTCCCAACGTCACAACAGTACAAAACCCCTCCCCCTCTTTGACAATCGAACATACTCAGTCTCTCTCTCCAACATATTAATCGTGTTGGGTCAAAAAAGAAATTACGTCTTCTGGCTGGGGATTAGATGCTAGGTTCACTAGCAAAAAAGACCGAATATGAGCGGTATAGTTCTGACATCGAGGATAAAGGAAATGGCATCTGTCAGTGTCATCAAAAGTAACGGGAACCTAGGATGATTGTAAGAAAAAATCCATATTTCCAGGACAATCACGTGTTCGCAAAACATTACTGTGGCAGGAGAATCCAAAAAGAATGGTCCCCAATCCCCAGGGCAGGTTAAAAAATCACCAGGAATTCACCGGAAAGATCGGAAAAAGAGGATCGGGTCGCAGGCAATATTTCTGCAACATTAGGAACTGATGCAACATCCCAGACACTGCCGCTTTATTCAGACCTACAGAAGAGGACACGATTCGTATTGCACGATGAATGCGCCTACACGCTACATTAAGTGCATGGGAGAATATAAGAAGAAGGAGAGCTAATCCACCGCCTAAAGCTCCAACCTGGAGGATCAGTGTGCCTCTCTTAGTCTGGTTCTTTACCTTTGACCTAACCGGCAAGGAATACTCAGTACTTATACTACCGCCGGCATAGCCCTCAGGATCTTAAGCTCAGAAGCTCTTCCACTCGGTAGATATCTTCGGCAAGCTTCGGGAAGCCACTTCGGAGAGATTCTTCTTAGAGTTCCGGGGATCAAATTACCCCCTTAGATTAAATTAATTGCAATCCGCAGCTCCGTGACCGACTGCGGAACGCATGTCGGAAAGGTGCATCGATCTGCAACTTAATCGACACGAGAACAGCCCCTACGTCCCTATGTAATTATCGCGAGCAAATTCCACGTGCATTTGCACATCATGTGACGTCATTTGCATTTGAGATTTAACAATGCGTAGGAAGATAAACGAACACGGTGCAGCTTCCGCCTTCTTCACATGCGAGATGCTCGAGTCTCAATTTCTGCGTCCTCCATAAATATTCAAGTGCATCGATTTACATTAATATTAATTGATAGCGGAACTATTTCTAATTCGCAGATACCATCGTCGCGAGCTATAAATAAATGAAAACCCGGCAGGTGTATTTATTTCATATGCAACAATTAGAAGCACGAGGTCGCAGAAGGAGTATTTGCATCAATGATTATGTAGACTTGAACCGCCAAGGTAAATAAGCGGGTTGTAAACGAAGCATAGCGTAGGGGCACATCAGTGCTAATCTCTCTATCGCCTTGTTAAATCTGAAAATCCGTGTTCCCTGATGCGATCGTCAGATGAAAAGCTCACGTTGATGACGCGCTGAAGAGAACCGAGCATCTCTGATACGCTCATTTTATCGTGCATCTGTTAACGGGAGCGGGCAGCATGGAAACGCGCCATATGGTTCCTGGATATCGGAAAGAAGAAATGTCACGTGTGACATCGCTGGAGATAATTTCTTTAATTTTTTCAACTCAATCGAAAAAGACATCTCGTAATCGTTGAGCGTAATCGTTAAAAACAGAGAGAGGTACATATTAATCCCTCTCCTCCTAGAGATGTTCCTTTCATCGAGAGATATATTTCGATCATTATCGAAATGGCCGCGTCGCGGCGTAAATGCGAGCGCGGCTTGCGGCGCGCTACGCGACGAGTTGTAGCTTTATTCGCGCGATAGTTGTTACAATTGGCGTGAAAAAAAGTCGAAAGGCTCCCTAGGTCCGCGACCTACGGCGTTTCACCGCGCTCTAAATTTAGCCCTTCGAAAAAGCTTCGCATGCTATAGGGATATCGCGACTGCGATATTCCCGAACGCACGAAAGTGCGCTCTAGCGGAGCGTGTGCGCGCTCCTTAATCTAATTCGCGTTACATAAGCGCGCATTTCGATCGTCGGATTCTCACGGCTAGCTAGATCACGCTCTGATCCGGATCTAGCGCCGATAATTCAGCGTCCGCATCCCGGACGAACGATGAAAGGTCCGGGAAACGACAAAGAAAGAAGACAAAAGCGGCGCAATTCCGCGTCAAACACGCGCGTGCGAGCTCCGAGGCGGTCTTTTGACCGCGTCGCAAGATGCAATTCGCGTCCTCCCCTCCCTACCGTCCCCGTTCCGGGGAGTTGGAGCCATTCTGCGGGGAACGCTCTAATTCCCTAGATGACCAAGCGCGCGCGCGCTTTTCTCGATCCTCGATCGCTCCGGTGGATCGTCCGCTCTCGTTAACGGCGCAATTTCACGAGGAAAAGAGCCACGTCGAAGTAGATCGCGGTGTTCCCGCTTTAATGACGCTCCCGTTACGCGCGAACTTTCAACCGTGCCGCCATCTTCTAACCCCTCCCCCTCTCCCCCACCGCCACTCGCCCCTCCCTGGTCAGTTCAACCTGCCGCTTCTGCTTTCCGCCGTTCCGGCTCTTTAATCAACAGCGCGCAAACGCGCTCGTAAATACGAACTTTCAGGCGTACACAACTTTTAATGGTTTTCTCTGGCGTGTCGTGAATCGTGATGCGGCCGCATAATCGCCAGGCCGATGATGCCTTTAGTGTGCCCCACCTGGTTCAGCCCTCTTCAGGGCGGATTGATTTCCCTCTTTCAGGGTAGCGTTACGCTTTGTTTTGGCGCACGGAACGATCGATGGGGACATTTCTAGATTTGATTGTTCGGAGACGGGCGATTCCTCGTTTCGATGTTTGTGTAGATTTTCCTATGAAAATCTGCTTTCGAGGAAATGCTTTCGTGATGCACGGAGTTACGCTGCTCTCGCCAGCAATATAGCAATATAGCTTCGCAGGGCAGAAATCAGCGTTACCAGGCTAACGTTTTTATTGTTTACGGGCATTTACCAAGTTTACGAGTGCGTTGCCGATTTGCAAAGTCCACGATAGACCGTAGCAAGCCTCGTTCCTCGAAGGAATCGACCCCTTTTCCCGGACCTGTATGATCGAACATCATTCCGAGCGATCGTTTCGAACAATCATGACCATCCTTGATTATGGAACGATCAAGGTGACCTCTCTTTAGGAAATTCCTCGCGCTCGTTACACGAATCGAACCATTATCTCTTCATCAAAGCCACGGGTCAATACCGAGCAGTCCCGCGATTCCAATCCGATCCGATTGATCTGATGGTCGTCCTTCTCCCGATCGGCGAAAGTGTTCGCGCTCAAGGTAGCTCGGCGAATTACAGGCCACGAGAGCTGTACAGTCGCCGAACACGCGCGTCGCGACGCTGCGCGATGCCGCGCGGACGCGAACGGGGAAAATCGGCCGCGGTGGCCGGCGGCGAAGCTGCCTTGAAAACCGGCCGGTTAAGGTAAAGAACTTCGTGTCGCGCGTATCGATTTCGCGGTCAGCCAGCCGGCCAAGCCAGGAGGCCGGGGGAGGGGAGGGGGGGGGGGACGGACGACGGAATCTTCGCGTGACCGGTCGCGACTGGCCTCTCTCGCCTGCCCTCGTCCGCCACCCTTCCCGCGACTGCGGCAACCGCAATCACCGGGCCTCACCGAAGTCACCTGAGGCCGATCGTCGGCGACGGTCACCCTCGGTCCTCGGGGTCGTCTCGGCATCCATTGCAAGCCCAATCGTGATTGGAATCCTCCCGCGCTTGATCCTCGATCGGTGATCGACGTCCCGCGCCGATGTTCCTCATATCGTCCGCTTACCGCGCTCCCCCGGGTCTCTGTCGGAATTTCGAGCAGCCTGGGAAACGTGTCCTGACCATCCACCGATCGCCCCGGGAAGTCGCGGAGGGCGGGCTCGGAGCCGTGGCCAGGTAAGGGTGATTTTTCCGCGGGCCGCGATTGCGTGCGCGGACGAGGGACGATGATGAAGAACCCGCGCGGTTCTTGGGAAGCAGCGCGGCGTGCGTGTGCGTGCGCGTGTGCGCATGTGTCCGCGCGATGATTACGCAGATTAAACTCGTCCTGTGCGGTGTCTCCCCCGCTCCCCGTTTATCGGGGGTTTAGGGGGTGGGGGAGGGGAGCACCGCGGCTCTCGAATGTTGCGCGTCGCGAGATGCAATCATTTGCCTCGCGACGCTGGATGATGCGCATTCGTGTGCTTGGTCGCGACTTGATCGCGTAATTTTAAGACAGAAAATGAGGGATTCGATGAGAACGGTTTATTCTCTATGTTTTGTATCGTAAGATCGATCTGAGCTTTCGTATTAAATTTTTCATCCGTACGTCGCCTCTTGTAAATAATCCGCTGTTTTCCATTCCAGTTAAACGCAATCGATACTTTCTGATATTACTATACATTTTACACATGACTCATACGTACACGTATAGCTGTACACAGGCGCTAATGGCACGTGCAGCTAATGCAAAATCAATAATAATCTTTCGGAAGAATTGAGAGCCGGGGATTTACACACATGAAACGAGTACGTAAAAGAAATCGTGTGCGATTCTTCTTTAAGTCTCCTTTATTTCAAGATACATCACACACGATATGCGTGTAATCAGAAGTATCATAATTATCCTTGTCCTTATGACGCGCTGTATCGTTATCTAAATATTTTACAAAAGCTATTGTACACGCACACATACTATTGCGCATAAAATATCTACATAATTAATTTTATATATATATATATATATATATATATATATATATATAGGCGCGCACATACTGTTTACAGATCTATTCCTTGAAAATAACAATTACATTACGGCGACAAGTCGATCACGATCTAATCTTCCTTGCAGAGTCCTGGCCTCCGGCAACGAGAAGCAACGCGACGGTGAGAAGCTGTTGGAGCGCTGGAGCAGATCTTGGAGACATTACTGCAGGTGTTGCCCCGGCATGAGATGCTTGGCGTGCCGCAGAGATCCCAAGGGTGTCCTGTGGGCCAGGAATCAGGGAAGGACGATCAACGAGGGCTCGCCGCCTGTTGCAGCGACCATTCTTGATGCGCCACCGGCCGCGATGAGCGCGTCGTCCTGCTGGTCGAAGCTGAAGACGCGATGCAGGTGGAGAATTCGATCCGATTAAAGGAAAAGGAAACGGAAGAAATCCTCTGCACGCGGGGTTCCTAAAATCGCCCGTCTTTGTGACAGGTGCGCCCGTCTACGAGAGGTCAAGTGCTGCGCGAGGAAGTCGAGGATCGCGCCCGCCGAATCCGGCGCGTGCTGCCCACCGGAGAGGAGATTCGGCGCGATCTGTCGTCGCATCTTCGCTCGTTGTTGCTGCAAACGCCAGGACGCGCAACAACGCACAAGGAACACACGTGCCAAGCACAGTCTCACGAGTGTAGCGCCGCCACCCTTGTCGGAGGTACGAGCGATCGCGCCACCCTGCGGACCGTCATTTCCCGCAGTCCGCCCCCTCGGCTTCGCCTGTAAAGTAATAATTTGTGATTTCGAGTCCAAAGCGCGTAAGCGGTTCTCCTAAATCGATCTACTAACTGTCGCGTCGTCATTTTTGTTATCGTCGTTTAATATCTTTCCAGACATGTTTCTCGCCAACGATTCTTTACAAGTGCGCGTCTCAGACGCGAAACGGACAAGCTGTAGCTTGTGTCAGCGAGCTGTGACTGTCGCTCTTCATTTATAACGTGAGAAACTTTTTGTTCCACAGGAACCAAAGGCCAAGATACCGGACGTTCTGGTGGAGCACAATTCCGTCATGCGCGGTGCCATTCCTTGCCTGCCGGTTCCTCTCGCCTGGTTCTGCCTGATTTGGAACGTCTTACTACCCGGCACCGGTACGGTCGATTTACAAATTAATTTCTGGCTTTCTTTTATCTCAAATCAAGTTCGAACTTCATTTACAAAAGCACGGCAAAGATTTCATCGTTTTCGATCGAGCCGTTCACCGGGCAGCGACAGAGGGTTGGCGACGATTTTCCACGAAATCGCCGGTGCCTGAAACCAAGAGCAAGAGATTAATTTGTACATTTGTACAAGACGCGAGATGCGCTACGTATTCCGCTTTGGAAGTTACCGCTCTGCTCTAGTTATCCAATCGGCATTACTTCTCGATCTTTTCAAGATCGCGTTAAGGAACGCTCATGTTTTCTGACAATTACTCGAAATTTGCCCAAGGAACCGTCTGGAGTGGCCTGTTTAACCTGTGCACCGGACAACCGAGATTCTCCGCCGTTGCTGGGATGAAGTCACGGCTGGGCTCTTTCATCGTCAATCTCATCGTGGGTGTGGGCCAGCTGTTCACCGTTCTGTTCTGCCTCGTTGGATGGGGCTGGAGTATCTGGTGGGGCATCACCATGATCCGCCTGGCCAGTAAGTACCCTGGCATCATCGCGCGATTAGGGAATCGACTCGCGCTGCCAGCGCGCACGGGATTCCGAGATTTTTTCACTTTACGCGTGACACGTGATGCGTGAAATGCACCGAATTGCAGGGAAATACAAACGGTTCAAAGCTTCGGAGACCGCCAGCAACGACCTCGAAGCCAGAGGAAGCGAAGCGGCCGGCCTGCCTCCCGAGGTGCCGAGTCAGGCCTTACGAGGGATGGAGAGGGCACGATGATGCATTCTTGAAGAAGAGGAGAGCACGATCATTTGTCTATCATCTAAGAATATTTTGTATCTTGTCCGATCTTTTGCGACCTTTCGCACCGGGTTTGATAACGATCGAGGTCTCGCACGCCGGAACTGCGTCTCCATTCTCCACGCAGACGTGATTGTGTCGTTGACGCGATCCGGGTATCTTGTACAAAGTCAAGTATTTGTATTTGTGAAGACGATAACGACTATATAAGATACTCTTACGAAGACTTGTTCTTTCCTTCATCGGGACGGAGTCCGCTAAAACGATCAGCGCGATGACACGCTAAGCCGCGCGCAGCAAGTTCGACAAACGGCGAGAGCCGTTTAAATTATCGATCAACGATCAAGTGCTCTTTTCTCTCTGTGCCTTTCTCCTCGCGTCATTCGTATCTCATTGCGGGGGCTTCTGTCGTGGCTGTTAATAGGATCTGTAAATATAAACTAAGAATCTTTCGTAGAGAAGATTTTTCTCTCGCGTCGCTTAGCGTGCCAGCGCGCCGGACTGTTTCCGCTCCGGCGAGGAACTCCTCAAGAGGAAACATCGCCGAGATTTTCTGCAGGATGTCTATAAAGTCTCTGCTCTATCCTGAAAACGGAATCATCATCATGCATACTGCGCGATATCGTAAAATCCTCGATCCCGGGGAATTAATTGATAATCTTGCCGACGATATCGGTCCGCGAAGGTAAATTTATAGAATTTACCGACTAGAGAAATTTCGAACATTTTGGACATTTTCGAATGCGGTATCTCGCAAAATTGCGACGACTGTAACGAGCGTAAAAGAGGCAGAGACTTTGCAAACGCCCTGTATTTTTCTACACAGAGGAAACTTTCGTTTTCGTCGACGAAAGGGGTTCAATTTTTGTAAAAACGGTGCTTGCACGCGCCCAACTCGTAACCTATCCATATCCGAAGACATCTTTAAAGACTAATCGCTTTCAGTGAAAGCATCCGAACCGAGGCGCTCTTTCAAAATGTACTCGTCGCGTCGATTCGCGAGAAGCGAATCAGGACCGCAACTGCGATTTTTCCGTGTGAGAAAAGCATGCGTCAGATTTTACGCAGCTGAAATTTGATCGCGAATTATCATCGCGATCCCCGAGGATCACACGATGTAGCTCGATGGGACGATTATGTCTTGAAGAAGCGCGCTTTATATTTTTACAAGCGCAAGATACACATACATACGCAAGTCTATCCGATTAAACTTATATTTACGATTCTTGTAAATATGAAAATACATTACTTACATCAGTTTTTAATGTAATCTCTGCTTCTAAAAATTCTTCTCCTCTCCCATCTGCTTCCCATCCGCAATTGCGATTGAGATTTCGCAATCGTGTTCTCTCTCGTGCATATTATAATTAAACTAGC
This sequence comes from Eciton burchellii, assembly GCA_020341155.1. Lineage (NCBI taxonomy): Eukaryota > Metazoa > Arthropoda > Insecta > Hymenoptera > Formicidae > Eciton > Eciton burchellii. The sequence continues at coordinate 634,164 of JAHMML010000064.1, forward strand.
TTCGTTTAAATTATGAAGGCATCAACCGACAAGCAAAAATGTTAACAAGATCGTTTCTTCATATCCTCTCTACACTTTTGGCATAAATATAATTTTGATGCATATTTTTATCAATTTTTGCAAACGTGTCATCAACAATGATAAGAGGATCACATCCGCTAAGACGAAATATAAATATTTTTATTTCTTCACGCGTGTAGATGATGATAAAGAGAACGCTTAATAAGATAAAAGACAGCAAATGATCGAACCTTTATCCTCTTTGTTATGTTTTTCTGTTGGAAAAATATAACTTTCAGTCATTGTTATGTCGCGCGGTATCATTCTGTCTTTTTTTTATTATGATATTGTAACATTACGCGCGTAGTAATTAAGAAACGAAGATTCCGGGAAAGTTTTCCCGGAGCTATTCGTAACAATTAATAAAGTAAAACAATTGACAGAGTTCATCGGGCACGATCATTCGCTCGTCGTTTAGCGTGTCGCGGGACGTTGTAAGCTACAACGTCAACGTCGTAAAGTCAAATATTTTCAGAAACGTGCGCATGCTGAGGAAAGTAAGAAGAAAATCTAGCGGAATTATTACACCCTAAAGCATGCAAATCGATCGCATGCCCGAGCAGCTCTATTTCAAGCGAACTCATTATCAAGATCTCGTTATTTTTGCTTTTGTCGAAGGCCTCGCCGAACAGCATTCGCCATCTCGTGTTGTTTCATGCGCACTTTGATTATGCGTATGTCGTACATGAAGATGTGGTCCATGTGGTCTGTGTAGATGATCGAGCCGTGATCTCGATATGCAGATAAGTATCTCGACCCCATCCTCCGGAATCTGCTGCTTTTCATCCGCGAGTCTCTCGGTCGCTTCGTTAATCCTCTCATTAATCGATCTTCTCTTCACGAGATCGATGCATTTGCGGCACCGTACCACGATGACGTTAAAGGGATATCGCTACACTTCCCGTATGAACGCAGAGACATAGCGTTAAACGTACAATAAACCAAGCAAAGAAAAGAAAAGCCAATGGAAAGGAAAGCGAAACAGATCCCAAAAGGAAGAGAGATCGCGTGACATCATCGAAGTTGGCGTTGTTGTCGCCCGTATGCATCCCCCATTTTTTTCATCGCTACCAGCCTCGCGAGGATCGAAAATGCATGGGCCCTTCGGGGGCACAAGGCGATCAATTTTCGGCGTGATCGAGCGCGCCGCGCGCACGTTTCGCGTTTATCGGGAATGCATCATTCGTTAAACATAGTTCCCAGGCTGGAGCGGCGCGTATTGGCGTGCGTGTATCTATGTGTGTGTGTGTGTGCGCGCGCGCGCGCGCGCACGCGCGTGCGTGGCTGTTGCGTGTACGTGTGCATGTTGTCATCCGCGACATCCGTTTCGGATCGCGGTCGAGCGATATTCGCAATCCCCATGTTTCCCCTGAAAAACCCCCGCCGGGGAGGAGGAGCGCGTGCCCCCTCTAAACCTCTCCCTCATCCCCCCCCCCCCACCCCACCCCGCGGTGATATCCGCGCGCGCCTTATCGGCCGCGATTTATCGCGGCTACATTGCATAAACTCTCGTTTTATGCAGCCTTGCCGAAGGTAGGCGAGAGGCGAAAAGGGGGGAGCCGCGCCCCGTTCGGATCTTGATGGCGCGCGCGCGCGCGCGATCAGAAACGGCTGATCTGGATCCGGAAGAATGCAGAGGCTCGTCATACCAAGCGAATCCGCCTTGAACAAATAAACGCGTCGGACAAATAAACGCTCGCTCAACAGAGCGAGAGTCTTCCCTTCCCTCGAATGGGGGTTCAAATAGAATTTTGCGAGACAGTTGGAAGGAAGACGGATGGAAGACGAGAGATAGATAGACCGCGGGGGATAATTACTTAGAAAAGAAGAATTTTTACATCACGACATGACGCTGCTTCGTAGACGCTCCTCGCAATCGCGTGGCTCTCGATACCGTAAGAGGGATCGCGTAGAAAGATCTTGATCTTGAGAGAAGATTCGTGCGAGAAAGACCGCGTGCATCGCAGGATTTCGAGAGTCGAGAGTCGTGTTTGAAACCCTGCTGAGAATTGGACTGTACTGTTGGACCGAGTCGTTACGTGTGTCAGTGAAAAACACGGTGGTCTCGCGTGTAAACGTTGTTAAACGGTACGCGAGGGAGGCAAAATGCGCGTTACAGGCATGCACCCCCGATTTCTCGAAACGCGAGGGAACGCCGCACGCGCGCAAGCACACGCGTGACCGTTCCCGATAAAGTTTAATAACGTATACACGGATTATTCTGTCGAGTGATACGAGGTGTAATTGCATATCACGTAGGTCGACTCGAGCCGCCTGGCGAACGAACGCGATCGCTGCTGCTGCAACGATCGCGATCGCACAGTCGCCGATCACGATGTATTTCTGAGTAGGTATATAGTATAAGAGGGTCAACGAGATTGGAGGGTGAATCGAATTAGATCAGAATACGGAAGATGACGTAAACGCGCGGGAGCGAATTGCTCACCGATGGAAGAACGGATCCGAGGCAGAGGTGGTACGCAAGTTTCTTCCTCAATCTTGATGCAATTCACCCGCCAAACTTGTTCACCCTGATTGTCTACTGATATCTCGGAATCGGTGCAACCAATTCGCTAATTCTACTTCGCGTTCGCAATCTTAAGCGGAATTCGTTTCTGCGAAGAGTTTCAAGAATATTTTACGTCCAACATCGACAAGTCACGAGAGAAGTACACGTCTCGACTGCATGTCCGATATTCTATTATCTTAAAAAAAAAAAGAAAAGGAAAAATTCAAAAGACGCTCCTCCAAGGAGGATCAACTTTGAAGTTGAAGTTTCGCGGGCAGGATTCTCCGCGAATCAGGCAAAAACTCTGAATACGCGCAAAGAAACGCGCGCGTGATCCTTAAATAAATTCTGCCGGGTATCTCGTGTATGTAATAAACATAATAACGAGAAAGAAAAAAGAAGAAAAGGAAAAGATCTCTCTGACATTTATTCGCATCCTTCGACTTGTCAATCTATCGCCAATGGTCATCATCTCCGCGCTGAAATCACCGGCTCGAATGAATCGTTTTACACGTTAAAAACCGCAATCGAGATCGGTTGTTCCGCTTTCGAGCTATCGATATTATGCATGGTATATATGGTGTGGGTGTCAATGAATCGAGTCGTTGATGCTGCATATATTGAGTAGTATATGTTTTAATGATGTGACTTCATAATATGTCAATATGCACAGGTAAATATTCTTGTCATTATAATAGACAGTGTTACAGTGTGTAATGTGATACGATAGTAGTAAGGTTTATAGTAATCACCGTGCCTTCTCTTCGTCTTATCTTTCTCTCGTATAATTAAGAACTTAAAAATAACTCTAAAGGATAAGCTACATCACTATCGGCTAGCGACTATTTAGCGCTAATAATAGCCTACCATGTCTTTTTACTAGCGGCGCTCGATGAGTGTGTATATCGCGTTTATCGTTTGCTCTTCCTCTCTCTCTCTCTCTCTCTCTCTCTCTTTCTTTCCTTCCTTTCACCAAGTAGCCGTTTCCCTAGCCGTGACGATTCGCGCGAATCTGTCCGCTCTCATGAATCCTGAAAAGTGCCGAGCTCCACGCGTGAAAATCGTAGGATGATGACGAGCGAGCGAAGGGGTGGAGATGTTTGCGTTTAGTGACGCACGCGACGCGCTGCGAGATTGATTCCTGCGGTCCTTACGGTTCTCAAAGCTACCAGACGTTCCGGTTTTATAATGACAAAGGGCAGCGCGAAGGGAGCCTGGCGTATTCTGTTGACGGCGCACGTGGAGCTTGGCACTTCTGGGATTAATGTTACCGACTCACGCTCGCTGCTTCGCCTGTGTCGACCGCTCGAAATGCGTCTCGGTTGTAATCTCCACGCAACGTTACCGCGAGCGAACCGTCCGAGATCTCGCCTTTCATCGTACACTTCACACCGCGAGGGAAGCTGATCGGAATCTCGCCGAACCGAGCGGTTGAGCGCGCGGGTGGCTGAAGCTGCGACTCTTCCGCAAGCGCAGCTTGAGAGGACGCGTCTCCCGGCGCGTTAGCGTGTCCGGCGTTGAATGCAGTTAGCTGTTACATGCTGAATTACACATCGAAACCGCTAAACAACCTGGCCGAGCCGACCAAGCGATTACGCGCAGTGGATCGATCAAAGCGGCTTGTTATCCCGCGACAATTAGCTTCACGCGATGCAATTCTGCATCGTCACGGGATGAAAGATCGCGCCGCGTCATACAGGCAGATCGCGAGGGATGATCGCGGGATGACGATCGCTGTCCCGCGGATCTCGCGAAGCGGATCTGGGCGAGAAGCGGCGTTGGCGCGCGATGTTTCCGCGCGAACGGGAAACTCGAAGCGGATGTTCGATGATCTTGGCGTCTCTAGACACACATACAGGCGTCCCACATACTTCCTACAGCGTGTACACCAGTGTAAGTTATATAGAGTAAGTGAGAGGGGGTCTCCCTCATATTCATAGATGTATAATATACGTTTATATAATTATAGAGTTGTATAATAATATATATATGAATATATGTGGATGTGCATGGGTCGTGGTAGTGATAGTGGTAGTGGTAGTGGTAGTGGTAGTGGTAGTGGTAGTGGTGGTGGTGGTGGTGGTGGTGGTTTTGTAGCTGTGCTGTTGTGTTCAGTGTGTGACGGTATAATATTTTTTACGTGTATATATCTATAGCTATTGCGTATAATCTGTTGTGTGCGAGCAGTGTTCCGAGTCGCAACAAAGCTCGTGTACATGCGATCGCGCGAGTGCTCTCGTTCGGCCTCTCTTCGGTTTTCGTCTCTCTCTCTCTCTCTCTCTCTCTCTCTCTCTCTCTCTCTGCTCTTCCATTCCGTTCCTCGCCGCGGCACACCTCTGCCTTCTGCCTACGCCCCTACAACGCTAATTCCGCAGAATCGTCCGGCCATTTCTCCTCATTTCCGCGGGACGTGTGCATCTCGTCACGCGAGAATGAGTCATACAGCTCCGGAGGATCTCGTGAAGCGACGTGGATAGTCGGCAAGTCGGATTAAAATTACGTGCCGCGTGTCTCGGATCCGAAATTGAAAATCGAAACCAAATTCCCGGCTCCCGAGGAGATTTTTAAGGCGCGTGGGCATCGCGAGACGCGGCTTGGAACGTAGATACCCAAAGTGACCGATTTCAATCCGATTCACTCGCCTATCGAATCCCGACAAGCAGGCCTCAACGTGCACACGTTTCACGCACGTTTCCGCTCTCATTCTCTCTTCCTCTCTCTCTCTCTCTCTCTCTCTCTCTCTCTCTCTCTCTCTCCCACAAAACTAATCACCATTCGGATGGAGTTACTCTTATTTTTCCACGCGCAAACATGAGCAGAGATCGCACATCCACGTTGTCCGTTCGCGGAAAAGAACGAAAGCTTTTATTAGGCTGTTGGTTCGGAGGGGAATTGAGTTCCGGGGTGGGAGGAGAGTAAGATTGCAACATTTGGCGGACGTTTCGCGCAACCCTCCCACCATCCCGGAAAATCGCGCTTGGATCGATAGGGTTAACAATTCCAGAACTAGATTTCAATATTTTATATTTCATGTTCAGTTTCTTTTTTTCTTTTTTTTTCTTTTTTTCTCCTCTCCTTTCTCCCCCCTTTTTTCTTTTTTTCCTTCTTCTCTTCTTCTTCTATATATATATATATCTATACATATATATATATATATATATATATATATATACACACATATATATATATATATATATATATATTTTCATATAGAATCTGTAGATATACATTCTTGGCAAATCCGAAAAAAAAACTGATTCCAAAATAGGAACAGATCATTGTGCGAACTATGTATACAGGGTGCAATTTGTGAGAAAACACACGTGTGTCGTGTCGTGTTCTGCTCGATACTGTACATGTCTTCTGTATATCCTTGCTCTCTTTTCTCGTCATATTATCTCTGCACTCTCCGTGTTGCCTGAATTTGTCCTCTCTCTCTCTCTCTCTCTCTCTCTCATGCTCTCGTTTCGTTTTCTCTCGTTTTGGTTTCTTTCGTCTGAACGGTGGTACATTTGATAGGGTGCATAGGGCTGCTAGGCACAGATAATTGACTCGCAAATAACTCTTCAAACAACATTAGAGCGTACGACATACAGTATTAATATACACATTACATCACGTAATATTTATTTCTTCTATTCTGTTTTTTTTTTGTTGCTTTCGCTTTTGGGAGTAACCATATTTCCTGGAGCGTGTCTACGTGTATGTGTGCGTATGTCGTGGCGGGTGTACGTGTCTCCCTTTTGCGTACAACGTGCCGCGATATCGACCGATGCAGGATGCTCCGCCACGCTTCGAAATTCTCTTCCTCCTTCTATCCTGTCGCCTCCCTTCCAACAGTCGACGTGTACGCGGCCGGATTTCAAGCGAGTTAAAAATGTTAGCGATTCTCTCTTACTTGCTAGACAATTCATGCCGGCACACGGCATTAAAGCGATATTTACAGAGGTCTCGGGGCGTCTCTCGGGGAATCCCAAGCTTCAAGTGCACACGTAGATAAAAGGGGCGATCGGGGACGAGAGCCCGTCGTATACTCGTGATACATTTACACTGAGTGGGGGAGGGAGGGAGGGAGGGAGGGGGGGGGGGGAGGGGAAAATGCCCCCCCCCCCCCCCAGGAGGGCGAAAGAAATTCGACTACGTGACAGGAGCATGCCCATCAGGCGCTATTATTGCACGTTATTGTATACCGAGCGTGTGGTAGGCTACGTGTGTGTCCTCCGATGTGAATAGATCATTTTCCTTGGCGTTGCTTACAATATCCACGGCGCGCTGCGGCACGATAGACCATTGTGGACGGTCGATGCTTGATTGACACGGTCAGCCTCGAAATTATGGTCCGTACGGGACACCTCGCGCTTCCCGAATGACCGAACAGGTTACCGGGAAGCGACAGCAACCTCTCCCCTAGCTCGGTTTACCTCGGCGTGCTCGCGATCGCCCTTCAATGCCGGATCCAATTAATTGAATTAATCAGACGCGAGCCCCGCGGAACGGGACTCCGCAAACTTGTTTAATCCAAGTTTCCCTTTCGTCATACTAATTTATGCGGCTTTCCACGCGCGCACCAGCCATTGCAAAAGCGGATAAAACAATTGGCGAGTTTAAGATTCGATCGATAGCAACTGGCGCGGTGATTCTGTGCTCCGGACTGCTCGTGGACTTTACGTGCGCGCTGAACGACTTGGCTGAATGGCAACTGTAAAATTGCAAAATCGATTGGTATCATGACAGTTCAAGTTAAGCGAGTCAGCTTTCTTCGTCTAATTATGATAAAATGCGTCAAAGCTTTCTGAAACTTCTCAGATTGGATTAAAATAAATAAAACCTGTTAATTCCACGACAAGAGAGTTATAAATTAGTGATACGATGGTAGCAACGGAAATGCGACGATTAAAGTCTCGCGATCACGCGAACGACGAAAACCGTCAGGGATTACTTAAAAATGTGCCAAAGCGACGTGACAAAACGTCGGCTGGAACGCACAGTCACGCGAGATTAATCGGTCGATTGTCCCGTAATCGTGATCATTCCAACGATCGGGACGATCCACAAGGCGAGCTATCCTGCAGCAGCGGCTGTCGTCTCGTGTTTCCGGTGTCGCGGGTGCGCGTGTGTCTGCTCTGTTTCTGTGCCATGCGCGTGTATGTTTATATATATATATATATATATATATATATATATATATATATATATCTGTGTACGGATGTGAATGTATATGCTGATGATGCACATGATCGATGCATTTATAATAAATGTATACAGTCAACAAATCTTATCACATCTAATTTGTCTTTTCACGCAGCGATGGGAAGACAGAGCGTAGAGACCGATTCCGGCTCAGACGTACAAATACAATAACGAGGTGTGGATGCTGGACAATAACGACCCCCAGAGGGAGGGTTGGGACGCGGGGGATGGGGCGAGGAGTGAGGAATCGTGATGGATAATGGATAATGTGCCTGCGATCTTATTTTGGCTCCTTTGGAAAGAGAACGGATGGTGGGACGGGAGCGGGATGGGGTGGGGGGTGGGGGGTGGGGAGGGCGCCAGGGAAAATACAGATACCGCTTAGAAACATTGATATGGCGTGTGGTAGTGCTCGGGGTAGTGCCTAAAAACCTGATATGTAGGAGCGGGTATGCTGTCACCGGTAATATTCGGGTTGGTTTTCGGGATCGCTGGGGAGGCTACACTGCGCTTTGCTTTGTTTTGTACGAGCGGGATCCGCTTCCGCGCGACGAGAAGCGCTGGGTTTCAGGTTTACACGAGTTTACACGGATCAATGCAGCCGCGGATAGAGATGATTATGAACGAAAGCCGCGAAGAGACCGCCCGTTCCCGGGCGTCAATCGGAGAAATTAATTGACGGAACAGCGTCCATTGGTAACGAGATGTGGCTTGCTGTTTTTTTCTTTTTTTTTCCTTCCCTTCCCTTCAAGCAACCAGTCCGCGAATGAAGCAGATCGATTACAAATAGCGACAACCGACCTGCCGATCGATCGAACCGGACTTTCAGGCCTTCCCTTCGTACAAAAGAAGTCAAAGCGCATCGGCAGTAATACCCTTTCGCAATACCATTAATTAATAACAATAGTAACGATATGTACCTACGTTGTATTAACTATCTAGGTGTCTAACTAACGAGCATTAAACCTAAACGCCTTGAACGCAATGTCCATTTAACGTACCTACACGGCCCCTGCTCGGCTCCCGCGAGGAGCCTGCGCGGGACGGAGGGGCGGGGGCGGGGACTATATAAATAATCATAACACTAATAATGTGAGGATAATGATAATTACATTATCAATAATATTAATCACACAATCGGATTCTCATGCGACTGCAAATATATACATATAGAGAGATGGGATATGTATTAGTAAGATCTAGAGTCAATTATACATATATGTATATCCGTATCTAGCTTCCGCTCTCTCAAGTTACAATTAATCATATCGACACAGATGGCTCGTCTTTACAACCTCGAGTTTGGCGTGTGTGTATGCATGTGTGTGTGTGTGTGATAATAGTGTATGTAATAGTAGTGTGTGTGTATGTGTGTGTGTGTGGGTGGGTGCTTACATACACAGTGCTATATGTTTCCACCTCTACCTGGAATACTGCTGCGTCGTTTATCGGGACTCTCTACAAGGCTCTACAAATTACACTTTGATTTTGTACACGTTTAGAACCTGTTCACCAGAAGATGTCCGCGAAATCTATTCCGGATCATCGTACTGTTACACGGTGTGTTATCCCTATCACGCGACCGTTAACGCGACCGTGTTAGCGAGCTCTCGCCCATCTCGATCTCTAGTTCGATTGGATCCGCTATAAGCGTGACACACTTAGCGCGCGCGCGAGAGAGAGTACGCGAACTTACATCGGGATGGTTCCTTCTGGTACCAGAGGAAACAGAAAAAGAAAAAGGAAAAACAGAAAAAAAGAAAAGGAAGAAAAAAGGGAAACTAGAAGAATGAAAACGACTAAGATAAGCTATGTACATCCATGTTCGTCCGTTGGAAAAAGGGACGCGCGATTAATCCTTACGAGTTATCGTCTACGTCTACGTGCCCCTTTTGCAACCCTTAACTGCAACGGCAGGCTCCCGAGGGGATCGCGATTCGAGATGCCGTCCCTTCCGCGAGGATTCGCGCGAGGCCCCTCTCACCTCCCCGGCGTGGCCCAACGCGGCAGCACGCGGCAGCCGACGACAGGTGTGCCAAGGTCGGGAGGTCGCGCGTCTCTCACGTGAACACCGCGGATGGATGTAGTCCCATCGGGGGGTGCATTACTTCTATTGTCATCGCGTTCGGGTGTCATCATCGATCCGGCGGTGATTGACGGCAGAGACGCGAGTCCATCCGGACTGAAGATCAGTCGTCAACGGAATAATCGTCCTCGATCAGAGGTCACCGGGTTCGTCCGCAGGCACACCTGTCGTCACGCGAACGAGCGTGAACTTGGCGAGATGATCATGCCGCTTGCACGCGATCGCGGCTGCGAATTCTCCCCCTTCGAAATCCTGCGGCATCAGTCGCGCGACACCGATGAGGGGTGCGTCGAGGGTTGATATGCAACAAACTTCGTGAGCTTCGCCTCCCGTGCGCGAGGCTCCTCATCTTCTGATGCACAGTACTAAATGTACAAATATAAATGTATATCCGCGTACATATACATTTATGTTTATATATTTCTTCGCTTATTCTCTACGTCATCTTAAATTTAACCCTTACGCCCGTCGTCGGTCATTCCAGGCACTCAACGCGCCGTTCGATACTGCGGCTATATCCTTAAGGGATCTCCTGTACTGCTCCGCGGACTATCAACTACCTAGTCTCTTCGCGATTACGCTTTTTTTCACTGCTCTCTCGTCTCTCTCTCGTCTCAGGCTACGGGACCACTACTGGTCCCCCTTCAGGTTCTACGGTTCTACGAGGAGCCCTCCGGGCTTCGTCTAGCGCGAGATCTAAAGCTTCGCCTTGCCTCTCCTTGCTAATTACACTTAGCGCATATGTGGGAAAGGGTTAAATGTAAAGTTGATCGTCGAAGGGACATCTAAAACTCTTCTACCCTGCAGCTGCCCCATCCGGATGGCGGCGCGTCTCGCTGCCGTCCGGATCGGCCAACGATGCAGCAACGTGGACGAGTGAGCTTAAGCGAGTGTTTCGTTGTAATACGCGTTCTACGTAACGACCTTGCTCACCGGAGTACGGCGCGCGGGTAAAGTGTCAGAAAATAAGCGACAGTCTGATAATGCGTGCCCGACGTGTTGTCGACGCTCCTCCTACGACGCGCCGTTAAACTTTCACGCCGGAGCAGGATTTCCATCAGGAGGGTATCGCTCCGTTGAGACGTTTGTTCGTTAAAATAAATTTAAAAAATTAAAAAAAAAAGAAAAAAAAGGAAGAAGAGAAAAGAAATGGACAGAAGACCGATATCGCTATCATCATAATTCCTCGAGGAGCAGATTCCTTCCAGCATTTTGCCCGATATTCGCCGTTGTTCGTTTTCTTCGACAAGAACCGAAAGCTGCGACAGAGATGAAATACTCGAGCGGGATAAAAAGCGACATAATTGGACAGAGCGGAATTATTACGAAGAGTACCGGGCGAGAGGGAAATCGATTCGCGCAAAATGTTCCACGCCAGATCGCAAGGTTGCTTTATTTACGAAGAAATTGTTGGATCCTCTATCTCTATCTTCTTTATTAACAAAAAATTTCAACGGGTCACTCATGTTGAGAGATATCAGGAGGCACGCACGTAAACCAACATCGCAACCGTATGAATTTCGAATTATTCGCTCTCTTCCGTTTCGTTCTCGAGGAATTGTACACGTATCGCATCCGTCCTTGAGCGAATATCGAGTACGCAACGATGCGCGTTTCATTAAGCGACGATACACTCTTAATTCGAAAAAACGTCCCGTAGTCCGCATCACATAAATATATATATGTTTATATGCATTTATATATATATATATATATATATATATTTTTTTTTATCTACAAAACTGTATGATATGGTTACACGTCCTAAATTGCATACGCTGCCTAACGTTGCCTTACGCCTTAGGTCCTGCTCGCTAAATCAAAAATTTAAAGATTCGTCAAGATAAAACGTGATATATTCTATGTGCAATCTAAACTTCGTATAATTACATAATAATAATAATAATAATAATAATAATAATAATAATAATAATAGTAGTAGTAGTAGCAGTAGCAGTAGTAGTAGTAGTAGTAATAGTAAATAATAATAATCAGAATAATAATTGTAATCATATTATATAATATTATTTTAATAATACTAAGAATTATATAATAATTATATAATAAAAATAGAATGTGATGTAAAAAGAATTTTACGTTCCTGCCCGGGGAGGAGAAGAAAAAGAAAAAAGAAAAAAGAAAAAAAAAAAAGAAAAAAAAAAAAAGAAGAAAAGAGGATGAGAGCGCGGGCTGAAATGATCTATGCATCGTTGGAACAGAAACGGCAATCGTCAATGAGTCCGATAGGTTGCGAATAACGAACGCGCGTATCGGCGCGCCATCACGCGTTCTACTATCTCTAGTGCTTTAGTACCTCTTTTATATTTTTCTTGTTCTTTTGTTTTCTTTTTTTTCGCGCCTTTCCCTCCTCACGTCGTCGTCATCGTTGTCGTCGTTTCTCACGATCGGCCAACAATTTCAGCCTGCCGATCGACCGCTCTGGCCATCGGCGCCTTCGTCGTCGTCGACGAGGAGCGTCATCGTTCTCGCGCGTTCGCGCCAGTCGGAGCCCCGTTTCTTTCTTTAACGGTACACAACTTATCCCCTAAGGGTGTATTGTATTGTAACAAATATTGCCTCGAATATAAACTTTGTTTCCTTATTTAAATTATATCTCATTTGTGTTACAGGTCTCTCCCTCCCTCCCTCCCTCCCYCTCTCYCTCTCTCTCTCTCTCTCTCTCTCTCTCTCTCTCTCTCTCTCGCTCTCAGTACACACGCACACACGCATACACACGCGCAGCATGCATACGCACATTCATACCCTCTCTTTCTCTCACTTTCTCTCACGGGCAATGGACAAAACGGCGGCAATATATTCTCACGCATTTCATGAGAGCGCGCGCGTCTCGGCCGTTTATTATCTTATGTTACGTATGACCGAGTCACACACACACGCACACACGCACACACACGCGCACACGCACGCACGCACACAAAGAGTCTATTTTATTTTATTTTTAGTTTAGTAGTAGAGTAGTCGTTTGGTTCGCATCGCAAAATTTGTTCGGAGATCTAAAACCATTCTTATAAAAACACCCCTCGGTCCGACAAAATATTACCGGGGGGCACTAATATATCGTGTGTCGCCGACTTCATTGTTCTTTATTACGTGTGGATGTATGTATCCGTGTATGTGTGTGTTTCTTTTTTTTCTTCTTTATTTCGATATATAAAATTCTCAATTCGCAGTCCGCGATCTGATCAAAGGTGTACGAGTGCCGCAGCGCTCGTCGAACGAGCATGCATGCATGCGTGCATGCGTGCATGCGTGCGTGCGTGCGTGCGTGCGTGCGTGCGTGCGTGCGTGCGTGCGTGCGTACGAGCGTGCGGGCACCACGACACGTGTCGTCTCGTCGCAACCTGAACACTACAGCTTGGGCGGGGGATACCTTCGTTCGTTCATTCGATTTGGAGAAGCGGAAGTGTGAGCGGGGGAATAGTGTGGAAATGATTTAATCCTCTTAATTGGTAGCAGTCTAGACGACTTTATTGTTAGTTTAGAGCCCGCGAGAAGCTTCGCGCGACGAGAACAGCAATTTCCAAGTTTGCCATCGAAAGTCCTGTTACCTAAATAAGCCGAATGAGGGATTGATTAATCTCTGCAGGCGCGTGCGTGCGGTGTTAAAAAAGAAAAGGAACGAATTTGATTTCGTTTTCTTAATTCAATAGAATAACGTGAGTCTATTTATCACTATAAATACACTTACAAGGATACTTTCTTGTATCCTTCCTTGGATCTTTAATTTACATTTATGAATTAAATTGTTCAATCTCGATAAAAAGATGTTCAAATTCTTTAACGACGTCTCGCTAAGAAATAAGTCCAAAAGTCGCAGAATTGCGGCGTATCCATAAAATTATCTGGATTCTCGGGAAAGTCTCCCAATTTATCTAACATTTAAAATACCTTACGCATGCATGCAATTAGCGTTCAAGAGTGTTCGATAATTCTCATCTACCATAGCTAGACATAAATATCCTTGTCACAAGAACAGCGCCAATTATCCAGACGAGTATTAAAGTAAGCACTGTCGCGTTACGTCTTATAGCGAAAAAAAAAAGAGGCTAAAAATACAGGATATATAGTGGAGCAGAAAAAAAAGGGCAGCATCGCGCGAAGCTTATCGCAGGTCGAACGTATCACGACGATAGAACGACGTGGTGGACTGCTTTCGCGTAGCTATTCAAAGCTACGTTCCCGCAGGTGATTCAGTTCTCGGAGCACGATTGATTCAGATCATCCTCTGAATACTCTCTCTCTCTCTCTCTCTCTCTCTCTCTCTCTCTCTCTCTCTCCTACCATTGTATCTCGTGTTTAATTAAGTGGTCGCTGAGAAATCTCCGGTTTCATTTATTGGATCCCATAAAGTATGGTCGTCGAGAAGCCGCATGGCTCGACTTCGGAATAAATGTCGTGCATCATCGACAGACAAGTACACGCGTCCCACCCAATCAGTCGGATGAGCCGACCGTAAACGCGCGCGAGCGAGCGAGAGAGCGTCCCGCAGTCGCGATCCTGAAATCGCGATGATCGGGACGCCATATACACGTCCGGGCTTTGCGCGGAAGCAGCGCCCACCCGTCTGCTTCGCGAGCAACCAGCAAGAGGAATTTCGCACCTTTGCGCAGTCTTCTCTTTCTTCTGTGTTTTCTTGTGAGTTTTGTGAGTCGCCGTTTCGCTTCGGGGAAATTTTTATTCCTTTCGGACGAGTCTTCTGCGCCCGAGATGGTCTCGAGACTGCCTCGTCGCCTGCCGAATCCTGCATCCCTATTTTGAGTTGCCCATTTTATGGGGTAATTCCCCATCCGAGAAATCACAAACACGTTTTTGCGTCTTTTTTTTCTCTGATAAATTGTACCGTGTGTGTCTTCCGAGGGAATCTCTTTTCCCGGAGATCTTCGTGAGTCGCGAAACAGCTTCGCTGGCACTTGGAGCCATTTCTCGTCTTCCTCTAGATCTTTAACTAATGGAGTGTTAAGTCTCTCTTAGGAGACTTTGCTATCCTCCGCAGGAGGATTTCTTCGTCGGCAACTCGATCCTTTTTGAGGATTCGTGTCTGCGACCGTCCCGCGGGACGGTCTCGCTTCGTCGACAGATAGCTTTCATTCTCTCGGAGCGAAAATCCCTCATCGTTCGCGTCTCGAACATTCGACGAGAATCGCGCGCGTCTGGTCTCTCGCGAGGCGCACCGATTTACTTCCAGGCCCTTGATATGTATGCGCGCCGGAGGCCGCTGTTGGTTTCCATGCTATTTACAGGAATCTCCGGAATTAAGGCGCGACAATAGCCGCGTAAGATGGAGCAACGTGTCCCGCCGATCATCCAACAAGACACCGCGAGAATCATGACACCACGAGGAACATCCGGACGTTCTCGTTGCGTTTAATCCTCTCCCCCCCCCCATCCACCCCAACTACCGCGGAGCGCCGGGGTTTCTAGATACCGTCGAACACCAGGTTGCACCAGCATGCTTCTTGAGGTCTCCGACCTCTCGACAATGGTGAAGAACTCGTAGAGAACTGCGCGCACGCGCAGCTCCACCGCTGTACCGTCACGAGAGAAACTGCGAAGGCCAATCAGTTCGATCGAAACACCATGACGCGTATTTCCCTTCCGTCGCGGAAGTGATCCGAATCGCTTCCTCTTCTCCTCGCAGGTCCATCGGCCGATCTCGTTGGCGCGTTCCTCTCACCCGCCCGGCAGACAGGCCCGTCGCATCAGTACGGCCAGAAAGTGGGCAATGGTGGTGGGGGCGGTGGCGGCACGGTCGGATAAAGAGTCGGAGTAGCTATCAGGAGGCAGGTGGGCGGCGGGAGGGGTGGCGGCACAGGTGGCGGCGGCGGTAGGACCGGGGATAGTGTTATCGCTGTGGCTGCGGGGTGCAGGGCCGTGCCCGCCGTCGCGGGGGCACACAACGGGTGCAGGGCGAGTGAGGGGCGCTGGCGCTGGCGCTGACGCTGCTGGCCCTGGACCTCGCCGTTCTATTCCGAGTCCTGCTGCATTTTGACGTGGCCATTACCGGCGGAATTGCTCGACGCGCTGCCGCTGCTAGGTGGGAAGCTCGTGGGTATGGTGCGCGACGACGAGAAGCACAACTTCATGATGTAGGGGAACTTGCCATCTGAAACAGAGACAACCGCGGCGCGAGGACCGCGTTGTAATACCCCGCTGCCAATCTCGCTGGCGAAGGGTGGCCACGAGTCGCGGCTTTCCGCAGCTTGCGCGATAGATCAGATTCGTCGCAAAAGCGATAGCCTGCGCGTGCTTTCAGTGCTTTCATCGGCTACTCGAGGCTACACGATGTGCTAGTCGGGATTCACGCACTACATATTTCTAAGCTGCATCGAACGTTGATCTTATCGCATCGTCTTCTTGGGTGTTCTTTCTTGGGCGACCTATCGTTCGACGCTAAAGACTCACCGCTTGATCGACACAGTTTATTCGATACGATATAAGATTGTCCGTGAACATCTCGGAGGAGATGTTCGAGCCGGATCTGGATTTTGCGATAGAAAGGAGAATCGTTAAGAGCGGAATGGAGGAGATGAAATCCGAATTCGAATCGCGGACGGATCGATCAATCGTCGTAAAGTCTACACGTTCGTTCGTGACCTTCGAGCGAGGAAGGCAATGAGAGAAATTCGAGTTTTATCGGCTACTTACTGCTGTTCTCGAGTGCCGTATGATTGCACTCCATAATAGCGGCCACTGCGATACCCACGCTGCTAAACTCGATCAGACCGGACGATGATCGTTCGGATTTGAGCGGGAACAGCTTGACTGTCGTCGGTGCCTCGATTCCACGTTCCACGAAAACCCGATTCACCGTCTCCTCGGTCAGATCTGGCGGGGTGTTGAAGAAGTGCACTATCTTCGATGGTGGCTGTATTCTGTTCTTATTGGCCATAGCGGGATTCAGGAATCTGCAAGAGCACCGAAGGTCGGACATTGTGAATGCAAGATTTCACTCTGATCGAGTATCTAAATAAAAAACAGGCTTCGGTAATAAATCACCGAAGCGCAATTTCCTTTGATCCGGAGAATAGAGATCTCGTCGCAACTTTTTACTCGTCTACATTAATAAACATCTTACAAATCTCATATATATATATATATATATATATATACGAAATACATAAAGTGCAAAAAAATATCCTCTTTCTTTGTGAGATAATACACATTCCGGATTAGCAAGAATTAAATAAAACAAAAAAAGCCATATATATATATATATATATATATATATATGGCTTTATATCAAAAGCGAAACATCAATCACACACGTCTACCCGTTAATCCGGGAAAGTGAAAAAACGAATTTAATATTTTCGCCCGATGTGTCATGTTCATCGGGTCGTGAATCGAACGAAAATGCCGGCGAATATAAATCGGGCTCGAAAAATGAAAGCGAACGGTTCCGTCATCCCGAAGCATAGAGTAATGATATCGGAAGAAACGTGAAAGGGTATCGTTTGCCTTTTACTTTCCCGTTTCTTCGCGGATACGATTTGATGAAGCTTCCGTGGGAGGAAGGAGGGGGGAGGGGGCGAGGAGGAGGAGGGGGGACAGAGGAGCCGCGACGGCGGCGGGAATATATTTTTCCCGCGACAGGAAATTGTTCTCTTTCGCGTCTCGTGCGATATCGGCATCTCATTCTCGACGAAAATGTCAGCTTACGTCCCGGTCCCCTCAATTACGCGAACGTAAGCGGATTTCCGCCCGAAGGAGCCGAGACGTTCTGGCGTGCAGTTTGTCTTTCGTGAGCTTTGGGGAACTTCTCGTGATTAACTTTTCGCAATCAGAACCGCTCGCTCGCTCGCTCGCTCGCTCGCTCGTTCGCCCGCGCGCGCTTAAGACAGAGTCGTTTCCCCGCGGGCGATTAAGTTTTTCGTCGAAGCAACACACTCGTCTCGCCGAGGGAGAGAGAGGATGCTTTCTCGCCCCGTAAAAACACGTATCACGTAGCGGCGTATTTCTTCGCTTTGTTGAATTATTCGTTTCATTAAATTATTCCGTTTGCCGTGATACGTGCCCGAGTGAAATTTAAATTGGCCCTTTCGGTAGCACGTTGAGCGAACCAAGCGCCGAAAGACTTAACAATAAGTTGAAGGGAGCGAAAATTCATAGAAGATAACAAAGGAGAAGTTCCGAAAACTTGGGAAATTTTAATTAAAATAAATAACTCGCCGATCGAACTCGGCGCAGCCGCTGTGTCGAGTAATAATTATACTCTTTGGAGAATCGATACGAAAAGAAATGGACTCTCTCGCAGGCGAAGCTTAATTAATACATCGCCTGCCGATACGTCGCAAATTGATACTCTTTTCTTTTTCCCAGATCACGCGGCGATTTTCGCGCGCGTGCAACGAAGCGGGCACCGCGAACGATACGAGCTGAAGCCTAATCGCGGAACCGGAGGTCGTCAGGTATGCTCTTTCGAGCAAGCAGGAAACCAAGTCCGGTAGTCCGGACACGCGAAATCGCAGGGTGGTGTCGTTAGCTCCTATTCAATCCTCGGATTTGATTTTTCCGCCCGCGCGCGTGACCCGACCAGACCCCCGCGACTCGGAGAGGGGGATCTTTCGCGTTACACGAAGCGGAGAAATTTAAATCGCGCTCCTTTATGCGTCCTCATTTAATTAGACTCTAGAAGTTTAATCTCGCGGAGTGCCGCTCGCAATCTGGCGAACCGCGTCGAACACGCGCGCGTTATGCTCCTCCTAAAGCAGCCACATAAAAGATGATGATGGGGAGAGGAATCGGTGGGAAAGGATCAGTGCTATCGAAGCCCGTACTCTCGAAGATCGACGACTCGAGTGCGAAGGGTAGCCACGCCGATTTGTTATAAGTCCATCGATACGTATCTGTTAGAAATCTAATTTTGCGGGAGGGCGAGAGAAGCGTCCCAATAAATTTCGTTGCTCTATATATGTAACCAAAAAGAAGCGTATCTTTGTCAAGATACCTGAAAGTGTAGAAATTTGACAGATTTTCTTCAAAAAAGTCTACATGTCTACATCCTTAAACATTCTCGCGCCGAAAGCTTTATCGATTTTTATCAATTAGCAACACCGAAGCTACATCTTCAAAATCTATATGGCCAAGTGTTTGACATTGAAGTAATAAATTGCTTCGAATTGCTGGACGAGTTTGTCCAAGGTGCAAGTTTGCGGATATAAGCGTGCAGTTAAATGGTGAAAAAAGAATCGTCCTCGAGGAAGCTTGAAGCTGTTGGGAATTTATACATTATATGTATTATCACACCTCTAAATGGAAGTCCAAATGGAAGATCAAGCGCAGACAAACGATCTCTCCGCAAGGGGAGGAGAGAGCTGAGCCAGAAATGACAAAACGTGTAAAACACGCGCGTCCCGGACTCACCTGTTATTCTTGCTTCCTGTGAAGTCTTTGAAACTCGCTGTCTTATCGGGTAGGATGTAAGGATTGGTGACATCCGAGAGGAAGGCTTGTTTCGAGAAGCCAAGCTGAAGTCTACCGTCCGTTCCGATCGTGACATTGTTGAGGTTCTGTAAACATCGTTCTACTGCTATGTTGTCACCCATCTGGATCATGGCGCATCCTTCTTTCGTCTTCAAGAATTTAACCTGCGGCGGAAACAGAAACGGAAGACTTGAGTTTCCATAGAACGCTCGATAGAAGCGTTTGCTTGGGAGATCCAAACCGATAGCTTCCCCTTTCCCCTCTTATAATAGAATAACACGCGATCTGTCGCTTCCGGCGATTAATTCGTCTCGGGTATCGATCGCGAAGCGCTTCAGCGCTTCGGCAAAATCGGTAAGATGGATGTTGGAACGATATTCGCATCCATCGCAAAACTTTGTGCACCAACTGTCGTTTAATAAATCCGGCGTGCTTTCTTACTCCCTTTCAGACGAGGCTCGATCCCAGACAATTTAACTGCTGCCTAATCCGACATTAAATAAATACGTGGCGTAATCCATGCGATAGCCATAGCAAAGCTTGGAGAAGATTCTTACTCTCCCGATTGAGCACAGAATAACAGGAAGCGTGAAGATCCTCGGCTGATCCTCTCTAAACCCGTGTCGGCTGTACAAAAATCCCGGGCCGGAGATAATCGCCGCTAAGGACGAAACGCGTGACACAGGAGACACGCGCTGGTCAACGCGATCGTTAGCGAAAGTTTCCCGTCTTGAGCGAGCCTTTTGTCTGGCCTCGGCAGTTCGCTGCTAAAGAAGGATTCACAGGTGGCAAGCATTACCCACCTTCGTCACGTTGCCGTACAGACAGAACAGGTTGAAGAGCTTGTCGGTATTGACTTTGTCCGGCTGCAGCCCGTACACCATCATCACTGAACCCTGCGTGCTGGAGGGTGGCGTTTGGCCCAGGGTGGGCACGTAGCCTGGCCGGGGTGGCGTGGGATGTAACGGCTCGCGGCCGCTGAAATCGCTCTTGATGCCATAACGTTCCACGTATGGTTCCGCGTACGTTGCAGGACCGTTGAAGTTCTCCTCGTAGCGGTCGTGACCAGCACCAGGCGGGAAAGTAACTTGTGGCGTGGAGCCTGAAATCATACAAGCATCGGTGTTAATGTACGACGTTAAGTTTACGGTTACTTCTTGTCCGCGATCGATCGTGCCGCGCGCGTGTGATTTGGCGAAACGCAAAGAGCATCTCGTGCTGCTTTGAAATGCAACGCTGGAGTAAAAAAACTGGTCGATATCTGGGTGTTTCCGCGCGGAGGAAAGATAACCGATTTTTATGTCGGAATAGGAGAAGAATGCCAATAAGAGATGAAAATTGTTCGCGGTACTTTTATTAATCGATATAAAATGCATGAAATTTAACGAACCGCGATGAATCTCGCGTTAGGCGAGCCTTGCTGCTCTAAAGTAATGACCGTGATGACAATCATGTGGAATTATGGTACAAACTGGTCGATATTTAGTCTATGCGTGGAAAAAGAATATCTTTTATCTTTTTCCGTTCATGTAAATAATATTTTTAAACTTTCAGGATTGATGGGTTCACGCAGCGGTGCGAGCTTTTGGAACTTTTGTATGTTTATTCGGCAAGTGTCGCGCTCTTCTCGCCTGTTTTATTTTAATGCTTTTAGACTACTTGAATAGACTTGTGCGCTTTTCAAGACGCGCCAATGAATAATCGTACAGATTTTACGTTCTTGCACGTGCATGTGCAAGCGCAATAACTGTCTGTATATGATTTATACACAGAAATAAATTACAAGCTACCAAGAAATGTCACACGCAACATCGCGATATCCTTTTTGTAACAAAATACACGTAACAGTGCACGTAACGAGTCTTTTTCCAAAGACCAAAAGAAAATTACGCACAGTTATTCATTTACACGTAAACTCATTTACTCACTCGCGCGATACTCACA
The DNA here is from genome assembly GCA_020341155.1 of Eciton burchellii. Classification (NCBI taxonomy): domain Eukaryota; kingdom Metazoa; phylum Arthropoda; class Insecta; order Hymenoptera; family Formicidae; genus Eciton; species Eciton burchellii. The sequence continues at coordinate 655,397 of JAHMML010000064.1, forward strand.
CGAATTATATCATGAAATTCTTCTCATTCTTCGACGCAAAATATTTTGCGCGTCGAAACAAGCGCAAAGTATTGCGACATTTTCACAAACTCACGAGTGGATTCCAATCATTATACCCCAATCAACGTCTTTTGATGAGCGTGTATATCCGACCGCTCTAAGGATAAAAGCAATTCTGATCTTCCTCGATTGTTCTCGTATATATGCAAATGACGAAGAGGTTTTTTATATTTTACTTAAAGACTTTCAATTAAATTCTCCTCCCATTACGCCCCCCCCCCTTCTTTTCCATTCTCCGAATTTAGAAACATTTTCTTAAGCATTTCTTATCAACAAATCTTATCTCTGTGTAGGGACGAAAAATATTCACGATTCACTGACACTTCAACGGAATGCAAAAAAAAAAAAGAAAAATGCGAAAAGTAGGAGATGTAGCGTCGAAACGGACTACTCAACGCTTCGGAGTAATTCGAGCCGGCGGCTTTATTGGAATGGTAATGCGACGTTTTATCGGCTCTGCGTGCGAGTGCGCGAGTGTGCATGTATAGGTGTATCCGAGTATTAAATGTTGCGACAAATGGTATCGATTAGGACGTCGGGGGTTATTGCGATGGCGCTCTCTCTCTCTCTCTCTCTCTCTCTCTCTCTCTCTCTCTCTCTCTCTCTGTCTCGCAGTGGTGAGTTACGATAATGTTTTCAACTATCGGCTTGCAACAAGGCACACGGGCGACTTCGATTGCAGCTACCCTCTGTTACGTTCGGTTCATCGATTTCCCGTCGAAATCGGAACGAGATCGCGGTCGCGGTAACTTACGACGATAGTTCCAGACCGAACTACACCGCGAATTATTTTCGCGCAGTCAATATTAGACACGGTTCGCAGATATGGTGCGCAGAAGGCGGCTACTGCAGTTGGCCGTAACGGTCCGAACATGTCATCGCAGCGCCGCGTGTCGCTTACGTGACAATCGATTTTGCATTATTAAATCAATTTCGCGGGATACCCGATACCCGGCATGCCCCGTGTGACATCACACGCGGTACAGCTTACGAAATAATGCAGGCGACCGACAAAGTCGCGAAAGCGGCGCGCGGATTTCGCGAGAGATCCCCGAATTCGAATCTCGACGGTGAATCTTGCCGGCTAAAAGAATCTTGCAAGAGCCTCCCGACCTCGGAGACGCTCCACGTGTCCTTCCGGACGCATCATTGCTTAATGGATCTCGCGAAGAACGGTGGGATGCTTCTCTTCTCTTAACCGTAGCTGCGAGTAAAATCGCTTTAACGTTTCCCCGCGGGAGAAGGTTTTGTCGCGCACAGCTTCGTATTACCGATGAAACGAGTGCGATATGTACAACAGACTGCCCGAGACGATCGCACAAAACTCGACAGAGTTGTCCACGAATTAGGAGACTCGCGCAGAGATCTCACGCGGAGGCTTCCGCGAGCGCGCAACATCCCGAATACTTTCCGGGACTTTCGGGGAGCATCCTCCTCGTGCGAGCGGACGTGCGTCTTCCAGGTGTGCCTTCTCCCGTGGGAGAAACATCAGCCTGGAACGTCGTCGCCTCGCGTCTCGCGTCCACTGATCCTCCATTTTTTCCGCGTGTTCACGGAAACCAGGTCTCGCTAGGTCGCGAGATCATTTATTTCCCAGTCAGCTTAATTCGACCATTAGGTGCATCCTAATGATCGAGAAGAGAGAGAGAGAGAGAGAGAGAGAGAGAGAGAGAGAGAGAGAGAGAGAGAGGGGAGGAAGAGACTCACCGTAAGGCTGAGGTGCGGCGCCGTATCTCGGTTCGGCCAGAAGGGGAGCCGGCCTTCCATTTCCTGTCGCGTCGTTTTTGTGCGTGCTCGAACCTGCAACAGAACGACGGTCCGTCGATGAGACCATAATCATCGTTGACGGGCGCGTCGCGTCGCGACGTGGAGATAAACGACGCGCGCCGAGCGTCGCCATTTATCCTGGCGAGTCTGGACAAATTTCCGGACGGTGATCGCCGTCCAGGGGAATAGGGGAAGGAGCAAGGAGAGAAGTTAGGGGGAGGAAACGCACGGCTTAATCGTGGTTTGTCTCCACGTGACATCAGCGCTCGATTCGGCGTACAATGCGCGCTTCGGGGTTGCCCGGCCACGAACCGGCTCGAATCTTCAGTTGCAACAAGTTTCGATCATTTGGACGCAGCCACGACGCTCCCGTTATTTTCGCTCACGCTGCGCGACTGCATCCCTCAACATCGATCTTCCGAGCGTAAAGCGAGGGCTCGAATTATTAGCTCGGGGATCGCGCGCCCCGCGGGATCGCAATCTCGCGGATTATGCTCGCTTGCTGAGAGAACGCGGCGGATCTGGACCGGCTTCTCCCGTCGAGAGGAAATCGATCCGCGGCAGCGGTCCACATTCGCTTCCCCGCGTATGCTGCCATCGCGTCTATATTAAGCCGCGTTCATCCGCGTACGCGCAGACACGCGCGAGTGATGCTTCCTCGAGGGGGGGGGGGGAGGGGCGAGACGCGTTCGACGGTTGGACGTTTGGGCGTTTGCCGTCGAGGGGTTGTTTCTGCAGCGAGCCTCTTCCTTCCTCCGCCCGGCGGTCGAATATCCGATATTCTGTCTTTTTCGGAAGACGAGCGGATGCTGTCTTCCGTCCTTGTTCGAAACGAACAATCCCGCTATCGGCGGTATCGGCCGCCTGATTCGCTCTCGCAGGAAGGGGGAAAGAGGGGGTGGGAGATGGGGGTTATCGCCTTAAACCTACTTGATCCCTCGCGATCTGGCATCCGATATCATATCCATTGTGGACACACGGAATCCCCGCTAGATTAATTGCTAATTAAGATCGGTATACGCTAATGCGTGCTGGCGCGCAGCGCTCGAATTCGACCGCCAGGCTTGCTCGCGGAGCAAAGGTCACGCTCCTTAAAGACATCTCGCCTGGATGGGGAATAATCTATCTATTGTTCCGACAGCCGCGCGTTATCTCGCGCTGCCGTTATCCTTTCAGGGATTTTTGTATTCTTTTTCCGCCAAAAAGTCGAATCTACTGTTCCGGATATTCCGAATTAAAATTGCAAAGGATTGCATTCAGTTGGCCGAGATTGTTTCCGAAATCTACTTCGATGCGATCCGGCCGATTAATTTTTCATAAGATTTATCGTGTGAAACGGTTTATTTCGATATTTTCGACGTAACCGGCAGGATAACTTTAGCGCGTTCTTTGGCATCGCGTCACCTTTCTCCCTTCAATCTCAATTTATTTGCGAATCCAGTAATCAATCGATTATACATTGATGATTTCTTCTATGCCTGCTTCGGTCCTTTCTATGTTTCCAAAATACCCGAATTTCGCTAATGGTAACAGCTTCGTTCGCGCAAACGCCCACGATTCTCACCTTCGTATCGAGCGAGTGAAGCAGTGAGGAAATAAAGCGCGAGGAAACGCGGTTTGACAAAGTACAGCACTGAAATCTCCTCATGAAGATTCGTTAAACAAATTCGAGCGGATCCCGAGCGCGAATATCTTAAAAAACTGCCACTCGTTAAATACGATTACGAGAAAAGATGCCGCATCGCGAATGCAAATGAGCGTGTAAAACGAGCGAGATCGCTCGTCGATAATCGACCAGAACGCTTCTACATACAATAAACAAACGTAACAATGGAGCTGCGTAAAATCTCGTCGATGGACCGCAGCGATAAACTTGAAGGGGCCTTGCCGCGCGCGTGCTGGCAAGTGCTGAATTTTATCGCTTGTAAAATAACGTTCGTCGCGAATCGCGCGCACCGACTCTCTACAAAACATTCCGGGCCAGCGAAATAATTTAGAGAAGGCAAACAAACATCGAGAATACGCGCAAGTACCGCGCGCGTGTATGTTTCTTCTCTCCAAGCTGAAAAAACCTTTCTCCTCCGATATTCAATCCGATATTCAATCTTCCCGGACGAAAGCCGCCTGACCGACCACGTGATCAGTTTCTTTCTGGATGCTGTCGATAATCGCGCGACGCGATGCGCGAGTGAAACAGTCGCGCGTCAGCCGCGGAAGCGATTACTTCGTAATATCGGCAGCTGCGTGCTTTTCAATAAACACGGAAACGGGCTCACAGGTCTTGCTCTCTTCTGCTCGCCGAGATCCCGGCTCGAGAAACAGAGCGAGTCTGAGAGCGAGTCCATGAAACTCGATATTGGCACTTGTAGAAGTCGTTCGGCTCCGCGGAAATTGCGATTTCGGATACGGCGAGACCGCGCATCGCCGTCGTCCTCGTCCTCGTCGTCGTCGTCGTCGTCGTCGATCCCGAGTTCCCGTCTGTTTGTCTTGGCCCTCTCTTGGCTGCGCTCTCGATTACGTCCGAACACGATTAACGAATTTGGCGTCCATGATGAAAATACCGTTATCGACGTTTCCCGGAATTGAAGCAGTCGGAACGGTCATTTATGATTCTCCAGTCTCGATCCGCCAGCGATCCTTCCTCGCGCAATCCGAAAAGGGATGGGGATGTTCATCGTCCTGGACTCTCTTTCTCTCTGTTGCGCGCGCGCGCGCGCGATGGACACGGGCCGTAAATTAAATTAATAACGTCAGAGACACTCGCGACCTGTCAGGTCGAATGAGTGGGGGGGGGGAGGGGGGGCAGAGAGTTCGGGCACGCAGAATTTCAATCTCCAGAACAATTTCGCCGCGCGTGGTATAAATCCCGCGCTCGTCATTATCCTCGCAATCGAGATGGGATCGACATCCGCCTGTCCGTCATTAATGCTGAATAACTCACCCCGATCAGCCCGGTTGAATTAGGATGAAAGGAGAAGCGCCAGAAGAAGAGAGAACGTCGATTGATCCACAGTCGACTAGGAACATTCGCTGGAAGACGGAAACAATCTCGAAGCATCCTTTCACATCCGACTTTAATGCCGAATGTCTCCCGAATGCGTCCCCCGATACATCCCCCGCGTGAGGGGGAGAATCCCTCTCGTGAGGTATCAAGGTCAGAGGACCGCCGGGCGATCTATCATAGCTTCTGAATTAATAAACCGCGCGGATTGAACCAATGTCGTTCACGTGCGAGACGTGTTTCGATCCCCGAGACAGCTCCGTCCCATCAGCGAGCGCCGCAGGTCACCGTAAAGGTCAACCGATGTAACCGATGTAACGGTATGACCGCGATCGCGATTACTACAAGCGGATATCGGAGCCTTGTAGGTCATCGGGCGCTCCAAATTGCAATTTTATGCCCGATAAGACGCGCAACAAGGAAATTACGATGCTCCTCGACTCCCCCCCGCGAAAGTGGTTGTCGTAGCGCAGGCTGCCTGTCCTTTTCGACATGCAGCCTCTCGCAGGAGGAACCGCGCGCACGCAGTATCGACCTTCGCCATCGTCGCACCCTATAAAATATACAGGGTGCGCGCGAATTACCTGCCGCGTATGGCGCCGGATGCGATTCGTCCCTGCATCACGTTGGAGAATGTTATTCGATGCAAAATAGAACACAAAATATCCCCACTGCGGCATATTTTCATGGCTCTAGATGGCTCTAGATGGACGGATGAAGAAAAGAAAAGAGAGATGAAATACGTGAGTGGAGTTAAACATAACCCACCAAGTGGAATCTCATCGCCGAGCTTGCGCTTCTCGGGTTAGTCGGACGCAACGACGAATATTTCTCCTCAGCGTTCCAAAAGGAATCGGGGCTCCCGTCGAGAATCGACCTACATCCGTGCTACGTCCGTGAACTCGCACGAGAACACGCACACGGGGAAAGTCGGGAGAACACCCCGTAGGGGTAACAAGCCATGTAAACACCCCCGAGAGCGACGCAGGTGGCACATAACGGTGGACGTAACCGGAAGAAACGTATAGATTATTTGAACAGGATTACTCGGCGATAAACAAACGTTCCCGCGAAGAGGGTATATACGAGGGAAGGGGAGGGATTCGGAATTAAAGCTCAGATAAAATGGCCGATCTGCATATTGGAGGACACGCAGATCATCGAACGTCGATCTTCTCCGGGAAAGCGCTCGACGTCTCGCGCCTCAGACCGGGAATTACCTCGCGAGGAAAGGGAGAGGAGGGCAGAGGAGGAACAGCAATGAGATCCGAGACTTCCGTAAGCATGGGCCGGGCCGGAACGACCGCCCCTTAAATTAGGTATGCCGTAACAGGACCCGTGTCCGTAAAACGGCTTCGTAACAGCACGCCCGCTGTTACGCGAATTATCAATTTTCAGCTTAATAACGCGGTGGAGAAATAGCATGGTGGAGAAATAGAGGGGCGGTTGACTCCGGGAAAGCTTTCAAGGTACTATTAAGCATTCCGATTGCATTGAAAGGCGAAAGGCGGGCTGCTCGGGCAACGAATGCACTCGGCGCGCGCGTGTCAGGCTGCTATCAAATTGATAACATGAAGAACACAATTCCATGGACGTATCCATAAAAGTTGCTTTCAGCGATGAGTCTACGACAACCACTTTCAGCGGTCAGCGATTTCAAGAGAAGCGGAAAGGAAAAATATTGCGAGATGTATCGCGAGGAATGCCGAGCTTGCTGCGCCGAGCTTACCCCCTTTTCTTTGATCTTTTTCACGAATGCGTATACTCTTCTTCTTCTTCCTCCTTATCTTCTTATAGGAAATCTTCGTTATCTTCTTACGTCCTGTTTTTTATCCAGGTGTGGCTATTCTCCTATGATATTGATGACCAACTACCGCATCAATGTTTTGGTGGCCGTCCAAGTGACCTGGGCGTGTTTGATTTTCCATTCTTTGCGATTTTTGCTAGCCAGCTATCATCCATCCCGTTTACACGGTGATGATGATGATTCTCGCGCATCCTATGACATCTTGAATCTCGCAGATGTTGCGAATTCTATCCCATAGAGCGTTGTCAGTGATATACCCTAAAGTCCTCATTTCTTAGATAGTTTGGTCATGGTTGTTTCTGCTCTTGTTTCATGGTATTACAGGTCTCACACAAGTTCTGTCTTCTTCTTCTTCTTCTTTTTTAGGACCATGTTCTGTATTTTATCCAATGTGCCTACCCTCCTTTGATGTCGATGTTCAACTTTCACACCAGCATTTCAGGCCAAGCTGGCCTGAGAGTATTTGGTTTTCCATTTCTTGTGACTTTTGCAAGCTGATTATCATCTATCTTGTTTACACGATCTTCGTTTCCTGATTCTGATCCATTTTATAATATCTTGGTTGTCTAAACTTGTCTAAACTCTCCGATTTCAATGGGTCTCATATTTTAAGTCTCATATTCATATGAGATCAGTTCTATATATGCTTATCTTGTTCTTTAAACTCATATATTTGTTTTTCCATATTATATCGCGTAACTAGACATCATAGTTGCATTGGTCGTTTACGCTTGTATCTCTTCTTTCAGGTTTCTATTGCTCGTGATGTTAACTCCAAGATATTCATGATATTCAACGCATTTGTTGTATATCGCCAGTTTGCAGTGCCTCGATTCCCTGGCGATCACAAGTGCATCTTTTGAACAGATATAGGCATATCTTTCCATGTATATTCTGAGACAAAATATATATAGTTTCGGATTATCTTGCGCCGTTATCCGATCCTTAATTACCATTCTCGCCTATTGTTCCATTGTTCCCCTGCCAGATTCCTCTCATTCATTGCCTTCCGTACCCCCATCTCCCATGTTGTTCTTAGTCTTGTTCTCTTTCGTTTTCCCGGAGGTATCCATTCCATTATTTGTTTAGGGAGTCTATTTCCGTCCATTCTTTGCACATATCCGTACCAGGCTAGTTGTTTCCTCTCTATGTCATCCATTATTGAACTTTCCATCTCCATTGTTTGATTTCGTTATTTCTGATTTTCTCTCTTCGTGAAATCCTCATAGATCGAATAGCGTTTATTTCCCTAGTTTCTAATGCTCTCTTACTTTTTTCAGTTAGTCTCCATGTTTCGCAGCCATATAGCATTGTTTCGTAGATGTTGCATTTCCCCTTTTTCGTGATGCTCTTACTCCACAAGATATCATTCAGACACGCAATTATTTTCTTTTGTTATTCTATCGCTTATTTCTTAGTCATCTGTCCCTTCTCGATTCAATGTTGTTCCCAGATATTTATATTTCTTGTAAGTTCTGATTTCCATTACAAGATTCTCTGCCTCCGGTCCGATACTTATAGGTACTTTGTTTTTTGGGTATTTACTATTAGTCCCCATTTCTCATACTCCTCGATTAGTTTCCCTTAGCGTATCATCTCTATTTTACTGACATTACCACCTGATCAATTCGCAAATTGGAGTGCATGTAAGCATTGTTCCTTTAGCTCCCCCATTCCACATGACATTTCCGTTTCCATAAGATAGTCTTCAAGATAGATAAATCATGAAGAGCGTTGGCGATATACAGCATGACCTAGTCTTTTTGATACTGGGAAGTCTAGTGATAGACTGTTGTTCTGTCTTATTCTCGATCTTGAGTCTTAATATAAGTTTTTTAAGGTTTTCATTAGGGCACAGTTAATATTCAACTCTTGTAGGACTTTCACTATTGGTACACTATCATATATGCCGTTTGTAGGTCTAAAAACGTTACATGAGACAAGATAAATGCGGATAATTCGCGACGATCGAAGACCGCAGTATGACTTACGCGACGAGATGAAATGATCAACATAAGAAATTCCTCCGTCATTTCTCTGATCTTGACACCGGCGGAAGAGCGGCGATTACTTTGCCACAAGTTCAATTTGATAATGCGCGATATTTACTAGATCGGTCTTTCCGACAACATCCTGCCCGAGCAATTATCGCGAGATCGAGTTTCTTCTTCCCAATATTTGAGGAATTCTCCGGGGGGAGGGGGGGGGGGCCCGGCTTTTTCAGCGCAACAGGTACGGTCGGGAACAATCCTGAGCAATGGTCGTTGCAAGAAATAAGAAGGAACAAAAAAAAAAAACAAAAACAAAAAAAAACAAAAAAAGAAAGGAAATCGATGCTTTCTCTAGAATACAGAAATGCGATAGCGGCGCTCTCTCATTCCGCTGCGCTTCGAGGGTGATCTGGCGATTTTCTCGGAGGCGATGCGCGCGCAAATCGACCTACGTTGATTAGAAACTGCGAATGCGTTAATAATTGCACTAATTGCTCCGACTGCATTCCCATCCCAGGCCATTTACCGATACATTGTTTGATACGAAAATCGATCCGCAGTGCTTGCACGTGCGCGCGTGCGTTCTACATTTGTTGTTATTACCGTATCATTAGAGCGCCGACACACAAAGTGTCGCCCTCAAAAACTGCGTTTTTGTATACTATAACAAGTAATAACGAGTCGTGCAGCTCATTTGCAGATCTCGTTATCCAGGTTGATCTTATCATATCAACCGTTCGTCATCTTCGATGCGTTATTATATAAAATTATATCGCGAGTATTGGGAGGCTCGTTTCCGTCTGGAATTGAGGGATGGATAACTTTATTTCCAACAACTTCTTCGCTCGGTTACATTAGTTGAGAAGGAATCGTCTCGCAAATGTCTACAGTACGCCGTACGAATATTATTCTACTACATTCTACTTATTCTATTACATCTTGTATAAATATAAATACATTTTTTCTGTATTCCGCTCATCGCATACGTACGCTACGGACGCCGGTGTACGGCTACAGTCTCATGAAATATTCAGTACAGCTTTCATCTTATTCGAGGATTCTTTTTGTACGACAAAAGTTGCGAGTTGGAAGAATCGGCTTTATTCGGACGAAATGGTCAATGTTGAATTTACGTTCAAAATATCTAGTCTGGAGATCCGCCTCGAAATATGCAGATATCAACAGTCAAGTACGTATTACTGTGAAACTTATCGCGAATTTCTTGCCTGAAATTCCCTCTAATTCGAGCCCGGGAGATAAAACTCGATTCGAAAGTACGGTCCGACATTAGCCCAATTTGAAAATTCGCGATGTCGGCGCGCCAAAGCGCAATAGGATAAAATTTACAACGTGGCAACGACGCGAGGAATCGCGCGAGAGCGACTTATCGCGAAAACTTATCGCGTCGAAAAGAAATTTCGTAGACTCGATCTTGTCTCGCATCCGCGAGAGATAATAAGCAACACACAAAGAAAAGAAACGCAATATAAACTCTGAGGGAATTTTTTGCAGTTTTCAAACTCGCGTAAAGTCTGCCGCGCGTCTTTTCCAGTCCGAGCTCGTTTGAGCTTTCGTCGCGAATAAATGAAACGGTCGAAAGAAATCCAAGATGCAACTGCGGAGCAACTGATACAACATTATGGGATAGCAGTGCGTGCAGCTGAAGCTCGCTAATTGCGTCAACGTAATCAGCAATTTAAACAGCAAGCCGGCAGCTTCTGCGATTAATTGACATCATGCTGACTTCGCTGAGCGTTCATGAACGCTCATGAACGCTCATGAACCGTCCATGCTCTGGTGTCTCCTGATGGATTGTCCGGTGACAATCCTTACGAAGGTGTCTCCAGCTCAATCCCTTTCTGAGCAACAGCTGTCGGCGCTGCTTGCGCGATCGCTGGTACGCGACCTTTCGTTGCTTATGCAGTAATCGCGTCTTGGAACCGTTCGATGTACTTTAATTTACGTTGTCGTCCCATGGTCCCAGCAGTGGCGGTTCAATGTTTGAACTAGATCAAACTAGGTGTTCTCGAATTATGATTAACGATCCTCCCTGAATCTGGTTACCTTGGAGGATAACGAGAGCAAGCTACCGTGATCGCAGTACAATAACAACAACTTGCAACAAGATTCCATAGTTGGGTCCTTGATATATGGACTTGATCGCAGCATAATACATACTTACTCAACCGCTAGCGATGCGCTAATGAAACGAAAATGAAGGATGGACGTTCGTGGGTTGGATCAATGGGCAATTTGGCCACTAACGGATGCTCGCAAGCTAGTCAGCGCAGACGAACGCACGTGCTATGATCATTTGATAAACGCTTCGCTTCTCGCATGTTTTATTCGACGCTTTTACTCTTCATCATGCCCCTAATGAACAATGCACTCGCACATGATCCCAAAACGCGAACTTACCGGCGATCTTTATGGGCCAAGAAATCGCCTAGCTTTCGTCTAACAACCTGACGAATGATCCCGATAATTCGGGGCACCGTTAGGAATCGCACGTGCACCATGGAGCCTCTTAAATATTCCGCTCATGGACTCGTGGTGCCCCGAGAATCCGCCGCCGAGGATTACTGCCTCTGCCTCTCCCCTCCTCACCGTTTCCTTACTCTCTTGAGATTTAGCTCGCAGTCGGCCTGCCTCCCGGCTGGTGCACGAAGCGGGACGACATTCCGCACGCTGGCATCTTGAGATCCGGAAGTCCCGCCGTGTCCCGTTCTGCTCGACGTCTTTTGGGGACGGCGCATGATGGGGCGGGGGATGGACAATATACTCGTGCTTGACTTACCGTGCGGTTTCGCGCGGCAAAGGACACGTGAAGCGCGTGCCCCGGTGTAGAGCTTCTGCAAGCCGTCTTTCTCTCTTTCTCTCTCTCTCTCTCTCTCTCTCTCTCTCTCTCTCTCTCTCTCTGTCTCTCTCTCTCTCTCTCTCTCTCTCTCTCTCTCTCTCTCTCTCTCTCTCTCTCTCTCATTCTGCTCTTGCCTCGCTCTACTACATACGCGTGTTTATCCGCGTATAAACTCTCATTCTCCGCAGATAGTAGTAGCGGTAGTAATAGTAGTAGAAATAATAGTACTAGTAGTAATAGTAGTAGTAGTAGTAGTAGTAGTAGTAGTAGTAGTAGTAGTAGTAGTAGTTGTAGTAGTAGTAGTAGTAAGGAGGAGGGGAAATGAGCCGTAGACCTGCCTAAGCCCCCTTCTCATACACCAACCGGACCCTGAACTCCACGTTCCACGTGAGAATCCATCATCACCATCAAGTGAACAACGTGTAGGCTGCATCTGCACACAGACAAACATTCCAACATAACAATCCCCTTTTCATTCTCTCGCTCGCTCGCTCTCTCTCTCTCCCTCCCTCGCTCTTGCTCTCTCTCCCTTTCCCTCTCTCTCTCTCTCTCTCTCTCTCTCTCTCTCTCTCTCTCTCTCTCTCTCTCTCTCTCCCGGTTTCCTTCCCGTAGTCATCGATTCCCCGCCCCGCGTACTGGCGAGCGGGTCGACGGGACGGGCAGGCTCTGGGCCGTGTGTGCATTATACGATCCGTATATGTTACAAGTTTTAATGCATGGATTCTTATTGGTATATTCCGTCGAAGGGGTGCTCTCCGCCGAGAGAGTTTTGAAACCGCCGACCCCTTTCTCTTCGTTCGTGTGCGTGACAAGCGAGAGGAGAGACTGAATAGTCGTGTGAGTAATATACATACACGTATGAGGGAGGTGTATATGTATGTATATATGAATACAAAATATATACACACATACATATATACATATATATAACGTACGGCCGGCACGCTCGGTGACGCTCGTCGGCGACCGGAAACGTTTCTCATCATGCGGAAGATACGCTCGAGTGGTTTCCGATGGAGCTTCGATGACGCCGTGAAATAGTAGCGAGTCTGATCGAGTCTGCGCGTTGTCTGACATCTCTTTGAGCTTTCGAATGGTTGCGAGATAATTTTATTCTAATATCTTTAACGACATCGACGTCATTAATCGATGTCAAAGAATCAAGAGCGCTGTCCGGAAATTCAGATTCAATTTAATTGCCTGCACACGATCGGTCAGTGATGTCTTCTCGGGGATCGAATGAATGCGGATGCTACGTCACACTTGTCACGTTTATTGTATCCGATATCGCACTCTCAAGCTGGCGATATAATCATCAAGAATTTTCTAAAACGCAATGCGCTCTCCACTGATAACGGCAACTCAGTTCTCGCGAGCTCAGTGACGCAGCATCTCCGTCCCGGACCCCTCGAAGCATCAATTAACCGAAAATAAGATCCTTATTTCCAGATGATCGTTGACTTATCTCGCCAAGAGAGACGTCGCAACCATTAACGATCCGCCAAGTATCGTTCTTTGCAGTCGAGTGCATCATCGCTCGTTGCTGCCTCACTTCTCCTCGTTTCGCGGAAGCTGCCTTATTATAACAGACTCTACCAGAACTCGCTTCCTCCGGTACCATCGAAGCGGTCGTTGAAAACACTCGAGGCCACTCGCGCCATGTCCAACTCTGTTTATTGCACCCCTCTCCCCTTTTCCTCGCGCTCTCTTTCCGTCCACGTAGAGCCGCGACAGGGAATCGCTAAGCAGAGTTGGCCAATCCGAGAATGGCCGATGCAATCGATCTCTCTCGATCGCATCTGGCAGATGTAAAGATTGTTAATTGAGAGAAACGTTTCGATCGATCGGCGACGACGACTATCGATGCTCCGGTCGCGCATACATATATCGATATACGTGCACGTACGCAGAGGGATACTCCCTCTCGATTTCTTCCTCGATCCGATCGCTTAATATATATATATGTATATACATGGTGGCGTTTCTGAGAGCTGTTTCTATGTATTACTTTAAAACGCATACACACATGTATGTAGGTAAATTAATACTTTACTTTTTTCTTATTTTTTATTTTTTTTCCTTTCTCGAGCGGTGGTCGCAGTGGTCGATTTGAATGTTTGTCTGTGAGTGCACTTGATAGCCTTTGCAAGAAAACGTTGTGGTGGTGAGTATATATATATATATATTATTCCGAGAGTATATGGCATTCCTCTATCTATCTCTATCTTTATTTATTTTTTCTTTTCTATTCTATCTCACGCGCACGCGTGTGCGTATATGTATGCGTGTACATTAAGGAGCACGTATATGCGTACGTGCGCCCGCGGTTCGCATTTTATCAGTGTGCTATCCCCGCGATGTTGTCGGGGTGGAAGATTTTTCGTGGTTTCTCGATAGTTGGTTGGTTGGTTGGTTGGTTGTTTGATTGGTTGTTTGATTGATTGATTGGTTGGTTGGTTAGTTGGTTGGTTGGTTGGTTGGTTGGTTGGTTGGTTGGTTGGTTCGTGGGTGAAGGGTCCGGCAGATCTACGGCGTGATGTGTATACATTTATGTGGAGAGATTCTATCTGGTCTCTACATCTATGTATCTAGGTACGTACAGTGCCAGCGTATACGTACATATATATATATATATATATATATATATTTTTTTTTTTTCTAGAAACGGTGTATCCGGTCTCGAAAAAATTCGGCGGCTGTTGTGCTGCTTTTTGATGTTGTTGTTGTTGTGCTTGTTGTTCATGTTGTTGATGTTTCTGTTATTTTTGTTACTCCTTTCTGTGTGTTCTCCTAGACACATACATTCCTCTCTCTTTCTCTCTCTCTCTCTCTCTCTCTCTTTCGCTCGCTCTCTCGCTTTCTCTCAGATTATTTTTCTCATCGGGTCCTTCATAATGTGCGGGATGCGTGAGTCTTCCTTTCGCTCGCTCAAAGGGAAAATGTCGTTTTCTTATTCGTTCTGGTTTACTTTACCGATCCCGGTTTTATCTCGTCCTCGAGGAGCGGTGCTAGAAGCGGTGTATCGGGAGCACAGCTCGAAGATGAAGCTCGGAAAAGAGCTTCTTGAGAAATAATCGAATAAACGTTCGCAGTCACGTAGCAAAGTTAACCGTGGGCGAGTAGCGCCGGCGAAATTAATTGGATCTAGCTCTCGGGAAGGGAATCAACCGTAAATGCAAAACGGAATTAAACTCCCTTGCCCCGGTTATTACATCTGTGATGTCACGTATGGTGGCATTGGTCGCGCGCGACTTGCTTTCGAAAACGCGATTCCGCGTAGAACCGAATCCCCCTTCTGTCAGGCGGAATCATCGGAATGGTCAAACGCGCGATTCCTCACAGAGCGAGGAATCGTCCGTCAATTAGCGACATCGATAGCGTACATTGCTCTCCGCGTGATCCTTCAAACGAGAAGACAAGATGGTGCCTTCCCTGCGCGGGAGACAAGTACGGAATAACGATCGACGATAAGTGAAATAGTCCAGTTTATGCGCAATTGAGAGCGCATAATTAAAGAGGACACCAACGCTCGCGAGAAGGTGATGAAGGTGCGACAGTGTCCTCACGGAGGGCACCACCCTTGGCGATTTTATCAGAGAGAATTCAAAGAAGACTGTTGAAAAGATTCAGAAACACCACAAAGATCCGTGCCGCGACGTGAGCGTGTCAATGATCTCTCTCGACCGACGAGATTTCTCGAGATTCATCTCCGCGTCGATCTCGCGCACTTATCGCCGAGTGCCTCTTCTCGGACGATAGCGAATTCGCGTGCATTCTCAGGGCGACGAGAATGGACATTGCCATTATCGATTTAAGAGCGACACGTTCGAAATGGAAATGAACGCGATCGCGCGTTCATTAAGGCAGACGCAATGCCGAGTGGAAAAGCATGCCGCGAATCGCAACAAATTTCTGACAACGATGCGAGCAGGTGTGCTCGTCCAAATTGCCCGCTTGATTTGTTCCATTGAATCCGTACGGGCGAAACGAGATCATTTTGTCCAGAAAAACGCGCGCGGATTAACGGCACGGCCCCGATATGCAAATGCGGATATTCCTTTATTTACGGCCCAATAATTTTGCGAAATCTCTGATCCCGCGATCCCGCGCCCGCGCCTCGTTCCCGAAAAAGGGCGGGAAAAAGAGGAGGGGGAAGAAAAATTCGCGACTCGGCGCGGATCGGTAATCCTCCGAGCCTGTTTGTAGGCAATTTGGCAATAATTATCGCGACGAATGCTTGGCTGACTTGCAGTGATTTTTCATCGAAAATGAAGCGTCGACGAAACGACGCGTTTCAATGTTTCCGCCACTCGGCGGGCGTATCGATATATCGCCAAGTTCGATCATGAGTCGCGATCGTTAAACCGGGACACTCGGATGAGAATTGGCCGCTGCGAAAGTGGAAAGTGGAAACGCGCGAGTTTCAACTGAAGGAAGAGGAAAACTGAACGCAAACTTTCACGATCTTCCACGAGAAATTTTATCGATGAACGCTGAGCAAGATCATCATCATTGGATGAGAGATAGCGCCGCAACTTTCCCGCGAGTCCCGCGCGTAAAATGATGATAGTGATGATTGTCGCAAAGCGTATCCGGAAAGAGATATCCCGAGAGAAGAAGCCCGCGTGAGAATAGGAACTATCGCCGTTTACGTCTCTTCATTACGTCTCTTCATTCTCGGGAATGAACTCTGACATGGCTCTCGGTATCCGTAAACTCGTAGGAGAAGTCGCGGGTTCCAAAATACTTTCGCGAACGGAAATACACAGCGAAACTCGTGGAAATTCGTGCAGAAAGAGAGACGCGTTATCGTGTAAAAGGTATTCGCATTTAGTGTCCTAACCGATCGTTAAAAAGGTCGCGCTTTACGACGGCATCGTTAGGGTCAAAGAGAGTCACGGAGCATGGGAGAACCTCCAAGACACTCTCGGGTGAAAGTATCATCGGAAGATCGCTTCCTGTCGCTCTGCTGCGACGGAGAATCACTGCGCGCCTTACGCGCCCAAGCATTAAACAGCGAGAAGGAACCAAAGCGTGGGCGGGGAAGAGCGGGAAAGACCCGAACGCAATTTCCGCCACTCCTGGGAAGTCTGCACGAAATTTTGGGAGTACGAGGTAAGTTCGCGATGGTCCGAAAACGACGAAAACGAGACACACTCGTGCGCGCGCGTTCCTCGCCGCGGAGGTCGGCGGTGCTGACGTCATTGTGAATTTTGTTCTAGTTTTGCACTACTTGTTGCGCTACGAGCTCTAGGTTCCTCCGCTTCCTCTACGGTTTGCACACTGCGCCGGAAGCCCAAAGAGAACGCGCTCGTTCCGTCGAATATTGCATAAGCGCAAGCGAGGCAACACGTGCGCAGGGTAGCCACGATTAAAGCGAGAGCGTTAGACAAAAGCGATCGTTAACATCGAGTGCTAATGTCTGTACATGATAATCAACTTGAACTAACACTTGAACACTCGAAGCGAGAGAATTATCGGAGACGATCATCGATGATGATTTGGAAGGTTTTTCGTCGGGAAGCCGCTGCGCGTCTCGAGTGCTTACACCAGCAGAAGCACCGACCATTAATTAACATGATAAAGAAAAATAAATCTCTCCCGATCGAGTCTTCGATCGACGTTTTAACTAACCAACGTCGAACGCATGATAAATCATACGGGAATATCCAAGAGATTTATACATACACCGATCCCCTCTACGAGGACGCGACCTGGCTCTTCCGGATATTTTATGCGCCATTAACGTCGTGAGGCTCCGAAAATTACGTTTCCCTGCTCGTCGGCCATTTTGTCGCTAACTTCGTTACTCACTCGCCGTCAGTCGCGCGAGGGAAATTAATGAAAAACTTGCTCGCGTTCGAATTTTGCATCGAGATTGCGATTGGATCCTCGAGATCTCGCTTTCACGGCGGCGCTTTTGAGACGCGACAGAGAAACGCGAGAGAGATAAAATTGGATTCGAAGGAACGAGATAGAGAAATACTCGTCCGAATCCGGCTTTCCAGATTACACGCATCTTGGGATCTTTGTAAATTCGATAACGATCGATATTTCGCGAGCGATCTTACGTGTGACTGTCTTTCCGCGATCCGGCGATCTTCATCGCTGTCTGATCTTTTCCGAGACGCCTGAGTTTCGCGTTTCATCGAGAACTGAACACGAAAGCGACCTTTTCGAGGAATTCTCATGTCAACGTGTGTCATGATCGCTCGTTTTGCCGCTTACTTGTACTAAATTCATCATCAAAGAAATCATGATAACGCGCTGGACGGGGAAACATGTACAAGAGATAACCGACGAGTTTTTCCTAGGGGAAAATCTCCGCTGAATTGCAGGTAGACTCACGCATCGTGGAATACACGAGGGAACTGAGAGAACGATCGCTCGATTACACTGATTGATCTGTTGTAGTTTGTCACGACGGTTAGTCGGCTGGTTTTGCATCTTGGGATGTTAATGCGATGGAGATCTTAGCGTGGATCTTCTGTCGCAGATGACTGTTGTTTCGATGTAGTTGTAGTAGTATAATAGTAGTAATAGTAGCAATAGTATATACAGTATATATACAGTAGTGGTAGTAGTAATAGTAGTGTCGATGTAGGCTGATTCACGATCCTGGATGTGTTTTATGGTTGTCGTTGTTTGATCGTCGCGCCGGGGTGTGTACGCCGGGTTGCCGATTGCCGGCGTTGTTTTTTTTTTTTTTTTTTTTTTGCGTGCCTTCGAGCGAGTTTCATGATCGTGGCGGATGTATGTTCGATGTTTATCCTATCCCCCTTTTTTTTTTCTCCTCTCTCGACGTACGCGCGTGCTCCGATCCCGGTGTGTGTTGTTGTCTTTGTCGCTCGTGGATCGATGAGTGAAGAGAGAGAGATGGACATTTACACATTTGCATCTCCCCTTGTCTCGCACTTGTCTGCTTGCGGTGACTACCGGGAGAGTTCACTAAGCGCTCGGAGGGATCGAGATTCGATTTCGTGAAGATCGTGCACTGCGCTCGCGAGTTCCGCGCGCGAGTCTCGCGACGCGCTGACCGGAAGTAGCGTGTTCGCCGGTGAACGGTCATTATTGCCGGCGAACACCGCGTGTACAGCGCAGGAGAAGCTCGGCGCGCGCAGGTCCGCGATGCGTTTGCGGCGCGCCGCGACCGAATCATGGCGATTGAAGGCTCGATGGAAGTATCCAGCGCGATGGCGACCTATGCGAAATCGCAGCCTCTTCCGGGCACAGCTTTCACCGCCGCTGCAGCCAAGCGTCCCTCCTCCTCCTCCGAGTTTATCGTAATCGAGAAGATGCTGAGGCTCTCTTGGCTGAGCGCTGGAGCAAGCTGAAGCGGAACTATGGTCCCGCGCTCTCGGTCGTCCTACGTTAGATACTTTTGCAGGTGTCTGATCCACGTTAAGCCCGGGAGCTCGAGAGAAGGAGAGAGGAAAGACAGAGACCGGGAAATACGAGAAATGTGTTGTATTACAAAAACGTGATCCGACTCTTTCGTCGCTTGCTTGCCCTCGAAAATTGAGAAATTTCAGTAGCACTTGTTAAATATTCTTCGCGGGAGATCATTATGCGTCCTGTCTCGGCATTTGTTATCTCGTCACGGCAATATGAAAGTCAAAGTGCGCTACATCAATACGGAAACATGATTCGAGTCTTCCGTCACTTTCTTTTGTCTTTGAGAATTTATCGATTCAAATGAACCTTGTCGAATATCACGGAAAATTACTGTGTGCGTCTTTTCTCGACTTTCGACTTTATCTCGTTATCTCGTTCCGGAAATACGAGAACCAAAACGCGTTATATTAATATGTCGGACAAACACGGCGACTCTATCGTCACGTTTTCTCTTTCGGAAGTTTCACAAGTCAAACATCGAATACCTCGCAGTGTCTCTTCTTTCGTCTCTCGTTATCTCGACTTCATCCTTACCTTGGACCAGTTTCCCTTCCATCGAGCCCTTCCATTACGCCGCGTATTAATCCTACACTGCGCATCACAGCGAAAATTGGCGTGTCAGGTGACGCGTTGAGACGTCGACGAGCGCTTCGCCGTTAGGAAAAGAAACAAAAAGATGCACGGTGTAGGTTTAATAATAACAATAATAATAATTAAGACAAAAAAAAAAGAAGAAAGGAAGAAAGAAAGTGAACCACCGTCAAAAGTCCCGCCCGGGACTGTTTATCGGGCGGGACGATCATCTACAGCCGCGCCGGCCGTAAAAAAAGGGAAAAAAAGAAAAAAGAAAAAAACAAAGAAAGAAAGAAAAGGAAGGGAAAGGAGAAAGGGGGACGGGGGAGGGGAGGAGGGAAAGAGAAGAGGGGAAAGGGCAAGGTTCGGCAGGGCGCAGTTTACGGCCGGGCGACGTTGAAGTAGACGCTCGCCGGGGGCGGGGGGAGGGGGATGGGGGGGTCGATGTAAGCCCGAGTAAGCGGAGAGCACGTGGCGGTGAACGTCACTCGTCGCTCGCTCATCATCATTCGGACCACCCGATCGGAAACGTCGCGAAATTTAGCGCGCCGCGACACGACGAACGCGATGCGAAGTAACGCCGCTGCATTATGGATGATCACGGACGGCAGGAGCGGGGAAAGGGGGAAGAGGAAACAGCGCGCGGGAAGAGCGCGCGGCTCGAATTTGAATCGGGTCGGAGCTCGGGCACGAGGTCAGCCTGGACCATCCGCGCGAGTCCGATGTCGAATTGCCGGGATCATCATGCGCGCGGCGCATGACGCGGCCGCTGATTTTGACGATCGTAAATCGGCCTCGGCCGATCATCCAGGCGCGGCGATTGATCGCGAGGAAGATCGAAAGTGGAAATCTCCGCGCGACTCACCGGGGAGTCCCCCTCGCCACCTTCCCTAAGAAGCAAGGCAAGACTTTATCCGTCTCCACTTGAGACGAAGAATGAAACCCACGCGGTGAGGAGGGAGGCCCGCCTATTGGATTTTACGTCGGTTTACGAGGAACGTCGTGAAATTCGCAAACACTGCGCGCCGGATACCTCCTCTCGGACACGAATGGCTCCTTTGTTCGGATAATGGTCCATTCTGCTCGCGCCTTACGTGAGCGACGACGCCCCTTTGATTCGGACAAATGTGGCCATTCGGACGAACATTTCCATTTCGCTCTCGCCGTCGATTCGTATCGCGCCCGGTTCTGTTTTACCGTTTCCCGTCCCTCGCGGATTTCCCGCGGAAATCTTCCGCTTCCTCCCTCCTTCGCGGGTCCGGATTTCATTCCTGCCTTAAAATCGCGTGCCCGGGGGGAGGCAGAAAAATTCGCGGTGGCTCGGGCTTCCACGCGCGCGACGACGAACGTCAAATCAGGATTCATCTCGGCTACGCCTGATGGACGAAGCTGTAAACGAAGCACGGTGTCCGCCGTGGATCCCTCTCACGCTTAAAACGCGCATGTTGCTTTCACTCGACTGCGAAGAACACCTCTGGCGGCAGCACGAGGAGCTCCATGAAATTTTAAGCGCCCATCAGGCAGTCGGCCACCGATTCGAACAGGCCGAAGAGCGAAAACGGAAGAATTCATGGCTCCAGCCCTACAGTTTTCAGACCGCGACATTGAGTTTCCGCCAGCAGAAAGCCTCCGAGACGGGCGGGAAAGCGGAGGGGAGGGCGGGCGCGGACGCGGGGAATATCTGGGAACACCCACGCTGCGCTACGGATGAAAAATTCGAGAGCAGCCCCGGCAACCAACCCCGACGTAGGGGTTTATCTAGCGGAACGCGGACGACGGCGGTTATCCGCGGGAGACACCCCTCCGCCGCGCTTCCGCCCCCCGTTGCGTTTATTACGTAACGCGCTGCGTTCGAGGCGTCGTAAAAACGGCGAGGCTCGATGGTCGGCGATTCGCTCGTATAATTGAAACCGGCGGCGGGCCCATAAAGACACGCGGACGCGTAATTCGCCGCGACGCAACGTCCCCGCAACGTCGGGAAATCGTTAATAACGCGTCGATAGCTGGGGATGAAGGATCTACGAAGGGAGAACCGGAGGGCGAACCGGGCGCGGAACCTGCATCTCGCTCCAAGAGCGCATTATTTGCCCCCTGACGCTAATTTAGCCGACTTTTCACCAGCGACAGCTGAATTATCGGGCTTTACCGTGATGTAAAACGTGTTTCCGTGACTTTCGGAGATAACGCTAGCTTGCGCAAGTGCACCTCCTTATGCCTCTGTTATCGCTAAACGGTCACTATCTCGCAAACGGTCGCTATCTCGAGTGAATTATGTGTTACGATGCTATTCGTGTCTCTCCTATCTATTCGCCGCGTGCGTTGACTGTTGTGGCAACGAGCGTTTTTAATATTAGATTTGTCGTTAATGTCGTTAAGTTGATCGTACATCTGTCACGGCGGAGATACCGGCTCAAACACGATATCGATAACTCGATTCGAGTTACGAAAGATCGAGAGCCGAGACAGCATTCGCGAATTAAGCTTCGGAAGGTTACGCGTTAACAATGCGCGTTAACAATGTGCGTGCGATATTCCGTATCGCGGGATTGTTGGCTGTCGACGTTACCGTTTATCGTCATCGGGGAGGAAACGAGAGCACGCCGCGTGCCGAATTGTGCGAAATCGGGAAATTGCAGGCTTAAGGAAGCAGCGAGTGCTCGATGTACTCGTGTGAATCCCCATCCCCAAGAGAAGGTGCTTGTCCTCTTGATATATTCGCACTGAAAATTTATCCGCGAGAAACGGTTTGAAACTCCAAACATTTCGAGCGGCATTTAAAGCATTGTTTCTGGACTCACGCTTTTTGCATGCGAAATGAACGCGTACAATGCGTAGCCTCACAAAGCTACGTAATAAAAATTGATAACATACGCGTTTGTCGCATGGCGGGACAGACTGCGAGAGAGAGAGAGAGAGAGAATGCTGTCGCGCGAGACGCGATGATCGTATTTCGGATTTGATAACGACGAGGTCGGCTTTTTGCTGTCCCGAATATAAAGCGTCGTGACTCTTTAGAGACTCTGCATTTTTCACTAATACTTGCACTCGATACCGTGTTCACGTGATAATTAAACGCATGTTCACACGTACGGTGACGATAACGAAAGCGGAAGGATAGCGTTTATCTAATTTAAAAGCGGCGCAAGCCGCTAATGTCGTATAAAAAAAGGAAAAAGATCTCTTTACATGAATGATTTTTATGAATTATTTAACGGTATGAAAATTTATTAGTGTAAGAATGACAGATTATTATCGCGGATTTATTGTAGCGAGCGCAGCGATATCGGAAACGTAACATTATAAATATTAATACTTTTTCAACGGGATTAAAAAAAAAAAGAAAAAAAAAAAAAAAGAAAAACAAACAAACAGAAACAAAACAAAAGAAACAGCAAATATTTACGCGAAATATGCGTGTGCGAGCGACTTAACATGCGCGGTTTACGCGTGGTCACATTTTTATTCTGCTTTTTATACTTTCGTAACTCGACGTGACAGATATTAGATTACATCGGCATCGACATTATTTATTATTAACTTGATCGAAATTCCCCTTTCGCCTTTCGGAAGGGACAACGCGGAAGTAACTCGATAAAGATCAATCGTGCAGCAAAATCGGATTTGTCATGATATGAAATTCGCGGTGGCTATTGGCATTGGCATTGGCACTGGCATTGGCATTGTCACGTTAATTTATTTAGCATCGAACGAAACTTTTTGTTTCTGCCGGAAAGCATGGATACCGAGAGGAGAGAAGTAGTGAGAACGCTAATTGCCAGAGTAATCAAATATTCATTTGTAAACTCGCGAAGCGAGCGAGCGAAAGAGAGAGAGAGAGAGAATGACTATAATTAATTCTTTCCGGTCCAGCAATTCCAACGAGAATCGCATTTATCACGTTTACTGTATGCGGTTAAAAGTTCAATCCGGAATCTTTATCAATTCGTTTTAATTGATTGTATGCGAAGCTGAGACAAACCAAGCATTAGGGGAGGATTAGAGAAAGTTTTTCAGCTGTTCTTGTAGTGACGAGCTGAATGATTAGTGTGATACGATGCGAAACGGAATTCACAACGGAGAATTAATCGGGCTTATCCATTAATATCGTTTATCCATTAATATTTCATGAGAACATACAAAAATGTTTGCTTATTCTCTTCATCGCTGCGATTACATGCATTCCCGCGGGTAAAACATTATCATTGTAATTATAAAGCGTAACGTTGGGAAACGCATTTCGAAAATAGAAATTAATATTTCACTCAGCGCGGCGTGTTATTAAGACTTTATAAAATTTCACGGTAATTGAAAGACGCGAGAGACGCGTGAAATTCCATTCTGAGAATTCGTTTCGCGCGAGTTAGCGGATATTAGCGTATCTTGCCGCCATTCTGTTTGCAAGAATAAAACGATTTCGGTATTGGCATAACAGCGATAACCGGCGTAATAAACGAAATTCCGTAACCTCGTGACTGATCGCGCGAGCATGAACTAAATCGTCCCTTTGATGCACCGCGAGGGGTAAAAGCCACGTTTCTGCGCGTAACCCGAAATTGCGTTTTCGTCTGCGATTTAATATCCGCAGCGGCATATTTGTTTCTGCGAAGTTGCATTTCTCTCTCTCTCTCTCTCTCTCTCTCTCTCTCTCTCTCTCTCTCTCTCTCTCTCTCTCGGCAGCCGTAAACGGTAGCGCTCTCCCCTGTCTTTGAGATTGCTCAGAAAATTCAAAATGCAATTTCATCGGACGTGCGGCTTAGCAATTAGCAGAGTAAATTAAAGCGAGCGCTGATTTCCGGCACTTTTGTCAAAACTCGGACAGGTTTAATTTCTTTCGCCCCTTTCATTCATACGCTGGCATAAAAATGCGCCTTCCCTTTAATGAAAAGCGAGCTCCGGAATTATCCGGATTGCCGCACAGGTCAAGTTCCGCGTGAGGATTAAAACGGGATATTAGGAAAACGGAATGTACGAATTAATCTCTTGCTTCTTCTTCTTTTTCTTCTTTTTTTTCGCCGGAATCTTGAAAATCATTTTAAATTGAAACATCTGCCGATCCTCTCGCGATTCTCAACTGCTGATACAGTCTCGAAAGTCTATATGAACTGCTACATAGCGGATAACATAACCTCCGAGAATATATGTATACATGGTGGCCGTTAATAAGGAGCACATTCGGCGCGGCCAAAAAGGGAACTGAAATGATTCGTTGTTCGGAGAAAATACAATGTACAACTTGCAAAATTGATATAAGAGATCTTTCTAGGAGAAAGTCTTTAATCTTAAAGACCAGAGAGCGCACAACTGCTCGATATCTATCCAATCGAAATTCGATACAAATAGAAAAGGAATTCGCTCAATTCCTCAGATTGAGCGACGAATTGAAGCGAGAGAGAGAGAGAGAGAGAGAGAGAGAGAGAGAGAGAGAGAGAGGACTTTTCATCGTTGAGAGAAGCCGAAACTTTATAAAGGAGGCGAGAAATTAATTTGTACACCTAATAAATTCCGTCCGAAAAATTATAACATTGCAACATTGCGTGCTCGGCGAAAGAAAGGAGCAAATCGAGACGAATGTTGATCGGAGTTCGCAAAAAAGCGACCGACGTCATCCCGTGTCTGCCTGCGAGTCTAACTTATTATAAATTCCTCTTTAATCCCGTTCCCCGTTCATTGCTCCAACATCAAGTTTTCCTTGCCAATTTCCCTCGCGAGAATCATGTTGAAGATAATTCCGCGTTATCCTCCACTTGGCGCGGCGCGCGCCTAATCGCTTGTTTCAATAATTATCCGGCGGGGCGGAGAGTTTAATTAAAATTACGAGCTAGGAAGGGGTCGACTTTTATTTCCCGTCGATTTATCTCTCCCCCGTGGATAATGCGCAGGAATGGCGGGCGTGATGTACGGCCGATCTGCAGGTGGTTCTTCGCCGAAACTGAATGAATTTATGGACGCGTTCCCGCGACTGTGATTAAGAACGCGTTTGATGATGGCCGAATGACGATCGCAGTCGAGTCGTTCCTCGCGTCCCGTTTAATTGGAAAGACCATCGTATCGTTTCGTATTTTATTTTCGCAATTTATTGTCTCCCCGCGAACGATACGCCGCGAATAACACGTACGCGCGCACGTGATATATGACGTAACGAAGTGTATAACTTACGGTGTCTCATGAAAATGGCAAGCGGTGTGTAGGTGCTGACCCGGTTTTATTGTTGGAACAAAATGAGCGAGAGCTGACAATAAACTCGCTTCCTCGCCTTGTGTTTTTAATGCTTAATCTTCGTAACGAGCTGCGTCGTTTCAATCTAGTCGACACACATCGCGCCTCGATGATGCCCCGCAAATTATCGAATACAATGCACAATGACACAGTTTATCTTTCGATATCGTCAAAAAAAGGGAGGGGGGAGTCTGGAACGATGAAACGATCAGATGTGCGATGTTTCTCGCATCGTTTTCAGCATCGCGGTGGGATTGAAACGCGCTCCGCATCGGCGAGCCGCCTCGATGACTCAACGCTGAATCGACGAACAAATATGGACTTTTTATTTCTCGGCTATCTCATTTCCGCTGTCGCTCGTTTGCGATAATCCGCAGATTTTTTATTCAATGCTCGTCATCGTGCCACGGCCCGTCGATGCCTTGGCTTCCCCTTTGCCTTCTCGATGAAATTCCGTTTTCGACGCGAAAACGGAAGGCGCCGTATCGACGGCGCTCTCCATCGTGGAAATGAGCTGGCAGAGAACAGAGAAGGGACCCGCGTCGCGAATGCTGCGCACTCGCGTGACACGGAAATTGCGATACACGCTGGAGCGAAATGGCATTCGCCGGGACACTTTCGTCGAGCAAAAGTGCGCGCGTTTGACACCATCCGCGACCGGTAATTGGAAGCGTCTGACTGCCACCGACCGGCGACAACTTCCGGCATTCCATGCACCCTTGGCGATACTGCGATCGACACGATCCAGGTTTACCCTTCGCCCGAGAGATTAACTCGAACTCGGTTCTGCTGATAATTAGAAGCCGGAAGTGTCTCCGTCAAGTCTCCGAGAGGCTGCGATCGGAATGAAGAAGGATGACGATGAAACTATCGTCGACGAGATGAGTTAAGGGTGACTCGGGGCGAATTAAGAGAGATAGCTTAGGTGCAGTTAGCATCAACGAGCATCTCTCAGGATCGCGCTGTTTTTCTGCAATAACGAAACGTCGAAGAATTTACGAGACACGACAGATCGTCATTGCTTCTCACGATGAGATGATTCAAGGGATTTATTTCAAGCCTCGAGCTTCCTCGAGCTTAGGTTTCTCTTTGACGGCACTGCAAGATTAAAGGAACGAGAATTATTAAGGAGGAACCTCGGAAAAGCGCCCTCGTCGAAGATATTTCCCAACGAATCGCTGCGCGATCACTCGCAGATTTCTTAAAAATACTTCGCAATAAACGACCCACCCTCCGACAGATATCATCTCTCCTATCATAGTTTCCTCGCATTTACCGTAAGAACTTCCTAGATACCATCCGACGAGCTCGTCTGGCGAGCACCGATATCAGCCTCACGACGACGACCGCACGGTAATTGAGCATTATGGTTGATGTAGATGATGACCTGGGGAGGTAAACGCGGGTCAGGTGCTGAACGACCCAATTACGGAAGGACTGTCCTTGGCAATCTTCCCATTTCCCTTGCAACAGAAAATTCTCTGAGCCCGCAGCCCCATTTCCTCAAACGATGATTCAGAAGACTTCATCATGAAGACTTGATTGTTATGTAACGTTAATCGCAGGTAATTAGCGCGATGGAACGCAAGAGAATGATAAAGTCTGACGAATCCTTCGAGATGTCCACGTCGAAGAGAAGAATCGAGAGACGACGCGCTGTACGTTTGAAATTATGCGATATATCGCGACGGTTCGTCAAGAGTCGGTTCGTAAAGGTCGTCGGTACTTCAGCGGGACTAACGAGAGTCCTCGACCTTTCGAAATGCTTCAGTGAAGATCATCATCACGCGGGAATGAAAAACCCGCTCGGAGATGAAGCGCGAACGAATTGAGATCGGGCGATTCCAAAAACGAGACATACCGATAGCTCGATTATGTCGCGACGATAAATCGATTAGATATAGGACTTCTTCGGTAAATTTCCTCCGGGAAGCAGTGGCACGGAAAGATGCATACTTCTCTTTCCTCCTCTTCTTCTTCTTCTTCTTCTTCTTCTTCTTCTTCAGGACCATGTCCTGTATTTCATCCAGTGTGCCTGTTCGCCTGTAACATTGATGTCCAACGTTTCGCAGGCCATCCAGGCCACCTGGAGGTCACTTTCACAAGACCTGGTTTCCTATTTTTTGCGATATTTGCCAGCCGGTAATCATGCATCCCGTTGGAATGAATCCCATCCCCGTTACACGATGCTCTTCATGCTCGTCTTCTGATTCTGAGTCTCATCCTGTGAGTCTCGCAGATGTTGCGAATTCTATTCCCCACCGAGCGTTGCACTTTAAGATTCTCGTTTCCGTTGTTGGAAAAGTGGAGACATCAACAAGGACACGTGTTAGCGATCTGCGTCTGATGAAACGGCATCTGAAGGTTTGGGGCGATTCCCACGCGATTAGAACGACTTGTCGCGCCAACATTGCCCATGTTTACAACGGTCTTTTATCGCAAGAGCCAGTTACGTTAACGACGTGCCCCGCCGCACTCGTCGCAAATCCGCCACCTCTCACGATCGTGAACGCCATTCGTACACGGCAAGGGATTGCAATTACGTGCTCCGCCATTGTGGCGGCTGCAATCGCGGGAGATTAGCGAGTACCGTTGCAATTTCGTTTCTTGCGCCCTGTCGAAGACAAGTTGAGTCCGCTACTACGCCCAGGAAGCGCGTTAAAATTTCCTCCCTGCGCGCTACTTGCCGCTCATTTCTCACACGGTGCCCTTCGGCATCGCGATCACCAAAAAGCACTGGGAACCCTCCTGACGCATACGTCCCTCCCCAGGTGTCGGCGATGTCCACTCAGGTGAGCTCGCGTGACGACGAGAGAAGTCGGCCGAGAAGCGGACGCCCGTGATCAAAGTTTCGGAGAACCGCGACACGTCAGCATCCATCGCCCGAAGGGGTTGACGTGATTGCAGGAGGGGGCAGGAGGGGAGGCTGCTGCTGCGTGTATCCGTCGCGGCGCGGAAACAGAGGCGGACCCGCAATTTTCGGCCACGAGGTGGTTATCTCCCGGGTGCCAATCGGCGCTGCGGGACCAGGGTGGAGTCTGTTGCTGGCAAATTGCTAATTTGTCCGAAAGTTCGGCGGGCAGGCGCGCGAGAGATGCGTGGGTCTCTCTCGCAGTTGTTGACGCCGAGATAGAGAGAACCCTTCCTCCGTCGTTTTCTGTCTCTCTCTCTCTCTCTCTCTCTCTCTTTGGTTGGTTGGCCGAGGACCCGGTCCGCACTTGCCAAGTTAAAATGGCGGCGGTGTCAGCGAAGTGGCACGTTGCACAAACTATCCTGGAATGTGGTCACTTTGCGCCGTAATGCCATCCTAGTTTCGTGTTTCTTGCGCCGGGATACCGGCCAGATTCTGACGGCGAGCAGGCATGGATGACGGCAAGAACTATCGCCGCTAGTGGCACGGAATACGACCATTATACGTTTCAGCTCGCCGCAGCTGCGCTGATAGCGAGGAAACGTCCGGGGAAGAGGACCGCGGGGCGTTTTCATGGATGTAATTCATCGCGGGAAGAACAATGGCCCTGATGAGGTGTCTGGATGAATCTCGCGCTAATTTCGTCCCCGGAGCTGATCTCTTCTCTGATCCTAGCCGATAACGAAAGCACACGCATTACGATCGATTCGTCGAGACAAATCTGATCGTAGCCTCGACGTCATCGATCTGTCAATAGACCGACTGCACTTTCTAAGTGTATCAAAGCCCGCACTTCAACCCTCAAGGAACCCCCTTTATTCTTATACCTTTCACAGCACTAATTGAAACAATCAGATTAATTATCCGTCCAATAACCCTAGCTATTCGATTAATCGCTAATATAATTGATGGACACTTATTAATATCACTTATAGGATCTTCAGGCCAATCATTAGCAATTATTAATCATTTTAGAAATTGCAGTAGCATTTATTCAATCTTACGTCGTCACAATTCTAAGAACTCTATATAAAAGTGAAATTTAAAATATCAAATATCACCATCTCGTCAATCCTAGAGCATGAGCAGTATTAATCTCATTTAGAATCTTTAATAACCTAATTATAACAGTAGCTTGATTCCATAATATTACTCAATCATTAATAATTATCTCTATCCCTTGTACACTTTTATGCATATATTTATGATGACGAGATGTTATCCGACGAGAAGCTACTTATTCAGGAATGGGAATAATTCCCTTTATTATCTCCGAGATCCTATTTTTTGTTTCATTTTTTCTTTTTAGCTTTTTAGCGTACTTCCATGCCTCATTATCCCCTGCTATTGAAGTTGGCCAATTATGGCCCGCTAAAGGTCCCTTTCAACCCATATTCCTTTATTAAACACGTAGTACACATTACGCGCATAAAATATGCGCGCTTAAGCCTCTTAGCGTACCAGCGGCGTGTCTGTGCGATAACATACCGCGATGTCGCGCGCACGTTGCGCAACTTTGACCCGCTGACCCGGCCCGAGGTCGCCGAATCGGTGTGTAATAATAAGCTTGAAAATTGCCGCGTACAAACCGCGTCGCTTCCGGCGCGGAAGGCCGGTAATACGGAAGTGACGCAACCGAGACGGGCCTGAGATGGAACTCGGAGTTGTCGCATGTCGCGGTACACTCGTCAGCTTTTATTTCGAGCCAGTTACTCGACTCGATCCTTTTAACTTGAATGGCCAGCAGCGAATACCTTGACGGAGATGTACCGTGACGTCGGGCCGGGCAAGTTACAGATTCAAGCGCGGATGAGAGGCGTTAGTTCGTGTCGGAACTTTCGACCGGACTCGTTAGTCACTCTCTCGTTCGACGATCTTGATCGAAATCAACCACCAACTCGGCAATGATCTCTCCATGTCTCGCCGTAGCGCGTCTTCCTCATTCCGCGCCTCATAGACTGCCGCTTCTATATTCGGTCCACTTTAATCTATTGCATCGCCGACAGATCGTTTGGCAGTCGGCTCCCTCAACATTGTCGCACACTGTTCGCGCGATGGATCCCGTCTCTTCATGCTCCTCGCTTCGCGTTACGCCTGCTTAAAAGCGGCGCGACGAAGGCCCGCGAAAAATTCCTCTTCCGCGGATTCGAGTGCAGATCGCGATCCGAGACGTCGTACCGTGATCGGTATCCGACATTGCCGTCATTTGACAATCGTCGGTTGCGCTTTCTGCGCCCCCCATCCGCCGTTGCGACAACGCGGAGAGGTCACCGCGCGGGTCAGCCGGACGGGATACCCGGATACAAAGACTGGGCAGATTGCCGCGGATCTGCCGCGCACCATCCCGGGAATTCTAATTCGAAGTGACAGTGGCTCTTATTGGAACGCCGACGCTCGTACGGAAATACCGGCCTCATTGTGCGTGACCCGTTTCATCTGCCGGACAAATGGATCCGTCAGCGTCGCGACGAGAGAACGAGATGGCAGTGTTCGGGGTCGAAATCGCGATCGGCGGGAATCGTTGACAGTTCGGAGAGCAGAAAGCTAAATTATCGAGAAGAATCGATCGGCGGGGATGATTTCCATTCTGTCGTGCCGCGAGCTTACTTTCTCCGCATCGTTCATCGTTAGATCAAAAGGCTGGAAAAAGATGCGTGCGTTAGCTTCACGTATTTTCCCCCAACGGCGTTACATTCCGCTTTGACTCGCAGCTTACGGCGAAGCAACATCGAGCGAGATAATCGAGGGCGACGTGACAGCAACGCGGCATAGTTTTTGGATCAGAGAGCGTAACCGTCGGCCTTTGGACATGATTATTTTCGATGCGATGGAAACCAGTTACCCGCCAGCTTGTTTTCAGAGCAAACAGACCCCGAGCCGTCGTCTTACCCCCGCCGCCGTTCAGCGAAACGCAATGTCGCCATCAACGAGGAGTTTATTTTCCTTAACCGTTTGCGGTAATCGCGGAACGTAATGACTTTCGTCAGCCGTCCTGATGACGATTTATTTGAAATCCGTCGCGAGCTCGGACAGCGCGCAATTATGGCGGCATTACGGGGATTATTGATGCCGTTGCATCACCTCCAAACCCGCCATTCAATTAACAAAACCAACGGAATCTGTCGCTGAAATAAACCCAGTGCTCCAAAAATACAGATCCGATGTTAAATGCCTCGCCAAACCGCGTCGCTTGTATTCCGATTGTATTATTTATATCGCGCTCAAAGCACCGAATAATTCCAAGCTGTAACAGTCGAAAGCGCGTATTTTAAGAACGTATTTTGAAGCTTCCGATAGATATCTAATCCCCCGCGCGTCAAAGAGATCGCCAGTGTTGTAACTTGCAACGCAAAACGCGCAAGTCGCGAGACTGCCGAGTTGATCCCTCATCTACTCTACCTTCAAAACTCACGCGATTCATCTCGCGAGTCAACTCGACGGATTTAAATCAGCTGTCCAACTCTGAAGATGCCGAAGGATCCCCGACCAGTCCGGAGATCCATTCAGCGGCGATTATACAGTAGCCGGCATTCATCGTCCAATCTCGAATGAAACTAATCGATCTTCTCGCTCGCGGACAAGCGTATCGCGATTCAACCTCGATTGTCGAAGAACTCGCGGAGGTCCGTTCAGGGCGACCTCTCGCGCTCGAATGGTCCCCGAATGGACCGGCCGAGGTCCGATAGCATTCAAAGTGCTCATCCCGCGACGGACGGACGGGGGGGGGGGGGGAGGGCGAGCGAGGCCTCAAGCAGCCACGATGACGCTCGGACAAGCATGCCCATCTCTCGCCAAGGGGACCTTACGGGACCGTAAGTCCCTAGCGAAGAGAGACAGAAAGTGGGGGGCGGGCAGGAGGAGGGGGAGGCGGAGAGAGGACTATTCCTTTCCTGGAACAACACGCCGGGATGCAGGCAAGTCGCAACACGCGCATCCTATTGCGCCCCGATGACGCGTCGCAGCTGCGATCCGATAAATCGAAGCGCGGCGGTTTCGCGACGGCGATTAACCCCGGTGGTGTCCTTGGTCAATCGCTGATTTTTCTTCATCTTCGTTGGAGACGTAGCGGAACAGTAGCATTCGCCATTTCAAGCTCGATGAATCTTATGATGAAGCATCAGTGACGAGTTAACGTTGTGCGCGTTGTGCTTTCTCTTGGTAATTCGAAACTTACGGCTGCGCGAATCTAGGGTCTTTAGGATTACATCGTGCGCATGATTGATGGTAGATTTTTCAATCTTCGAGATTCGCCGAACAACCGGCATCTGGATGCAGCTTCTGAGCGTGTTTGTAATTCAAGCGATGTCCAAGCAATAACGAGGGCGAAATGACAGGAGTGACGTTTTAAAGGAGTCTCCGTCTAGTAACACTGTTACATACGAGATTGATCAAGACTTGGCGCAAGCTTGTCCGCTGAAGAATTTATTAACCGCTTTACACCCTATTCCACGGTGTAAAATCGGATAAATCTTCTTTACACGTTCCATCCAAAGTGTTATGATAGTGAAGCGTTCGTTTGTAGCTTCTTTCTATCCTTTGATCCCGTTCTCGAAATACCTTCGGAAAATACACCGCCATCCATCGCGGCGTCAGTTCGCGCATCGTTTCTCAATCGATAACCCTTGCGACTGACTTGCAACTTTTCGCCCATCCGGCGAACGTTGCGGAAGCTTGCCGCGGGGGAATCAAAAGAATCCTGAAATGGCATTAAACCAGCATCCGCGCCGCGCCGGGCTCCTCGCGATTTCTCGCGTCATTTGTCCACGAGCGTTCCGCCCGGCTCTGCTAGTGAGGAATCGCTGAATTGAAGTTTAAAGTTTCATGCAAAGGATCAATCCATTCCGCCTCGTCTCTATTTCAGCGCGCCCGCTCGGCGAGGCCGAGTTTATTCCGCTTCCGTTCCCCGATCGAGGGCACCTCGCGTCGCAAACTTAAATCTCTCCCGATACGGCGGAAAGATTTATCTCCGAATGCGATACGCGCGACTTGCATCGATCTCCCGAGTCTCACGCGCGGATATTCTCTTTCGCGAACAATGTTGCGTAACAGATGCGCAATACTTTTCAGTTAGTTATCGGGTTGTATGTATAAATTATATTTAAAAGGAAGGAAAAGAGGCACCGGTCAGTTTTCTACTTCCTAATCGCTTATAATATATATTATATTAAGCGTACAAATTAATTTCTTGCTCCTCCCGCAAGAAATTAATTTCTCCTGTTTCAAGGTTTGTTTAGCGGGAGCAAAAGAAAGTCGCGCAACTCCGACTTTGAGTTTTCCTTTTCTGTTCTGAATGGAAGCTGCAGCTCCATCCAGTCTTCAGATTTTTGCCGTTCCCTCTCCAGAGATTGATCCGACTCTCCTTCGTATCGGAATCGTGTCAACATCAATTTTTGCAAGCCATGCGAAGGTGCACTGCACCTTCACCGAGAGTACAACGCGAATCATCTCAGCGGTTTCGGCGGCATTCTTTCAGCTGGAATGCGAATGCTAATAATGCAGAATGCCTCTGCTCATGTTATACGTCCCATTATTACAGTTCAGTTCAGTATTTTGAAAGTCTGGAATGCCAGCACTCGAGAAGGATCCGGATATTTTTGTTAGATATCCCAAATACAAAATGCTTTCCAACGTCGGTGAGTAAAGCAAGAAATTAATTTGTTTACTTGTCTAATATAAGTGAAATATAATTATAAATACATGTTACATTCGCAATAAGCTATCCTTCAGCTGCCACAACTAATCAGTCGCATCTCCGATATAAAAGACGTCGCAGGTAAATCGGACGTACTCTCGCTAATTTTTCACTATCATTACTAGAAAGCGAGCAGAAAATCTGGGACCTTTCGGTCGCGAGGTATTCGGTTACGATCGCCGTGAATGGATCGCGCGATCGTTAAGGCGCGATGAAATTTGGGCTCCGAAATGCCGAAAATTCCAATTACGCTTATCTGGTGGTCATAGCGCGTAGATTTATAGGCCGCTCGCGCCGGAATTATCCGGACGATACGGGGGGGAGGGGGGGGGAGGGGGGCGGCAGGATAACGGTGGCAGCCCGCGATACCGTTGCATCAGAAACAATTAGCGTGAAAGTTTGTTAATTCGGAGGCTGTAACGCCCGCGGCAAAGTTATTACTGCAGAAATGTCTGCTAACGTCAACCCCCAAGCAAAGTAATTACTCTGGAAATTTATAGAGCTGGCGCAACTTCACAATGTAAACTTCATAACGTGTAATGCGGCTGAAATAATCATAGGAATTTGCTGCGAGCGCGCGTAACTGCCGATAGTCCACGTTCCAAATTAATCACGTAACGACGACCAACGATCGCGTATCGCGCCCTGCGACACATTTTTTCACCGAGTCGCGGAAAGGCACGCGCGCGTAATTACACGCGCATGCGCGCAGCGTCCTCTCGCATTCGACCCGTCCGCGAGATGTTCGTATTATTGTCTCTATAATTTCGAGAATAACGATAAATCCTTTCCGAAGCTATATTGAGATAATCGTTTCAGGATAATCGTCTTTTATAATGAGCAGGCATCACTCACAGTGTATTTTTCTCTCTTACTCGAGCAAAAATCCGAAAGAAGAGACCTAAGCGCAAACGACCAAGGCAGCCACGATGGTTACTTGCGTGACACAATCTGGAGAAACAAGTACATGAGAGCAAGATAAAGATGTGTAGAACTCGCGTGAGACTTGTGATGACTTACGCCATTAAAACAAGAGCGGAAACAACCAAACGTCTACTAAGAACAACGGAAATGAGGACCTCGAGATGTATCACTGGCAACACACTGCGAGATGCAACTCGCAACGAAGACATCCGCAACACCTGCGAGATTCGAGATGTCGTAAGACGGAGACCAGAATCAGAAGCCGAGCATGGAGAGACCATGTAAACAGCATGGATGATAACTGGTTTGCAAAAATCACAAAAAATGAAAAACTAGACATTCTTAGGCTCCCGAAAGGTTGATGCGAAAGTTGGACATCGACATCACAGGAGAACAGGCACACTGGATGAAACACGGGACATGATCCTGTAAGAAGATGAAGAAGAAGATCTCTCGAGATTCCAGAATGTAATACGCTTTCGTTTGATCGCAAAGACAGGGAACTGAATCTCTTGCCTGAATTTGCGTTTCAATCTATCATCTCATCACGGGCCTCGCTGAAATCGTATCTTATCTCACTGATGCCGATTTGTAAAATGGAACAACAACCATACTGGATAAAATAAAAATATGGTCCTATAAGAAGAAGAAGAAGAAGAAGAAAAAGAAGAGAATATCGAGTCGTTTGTAAATCTTTCTACTAAACAGTCGTTACTTTGCAAATTTAAATAATCGCGTGTTATAACATCCTGACAGGTTTCAGCACATTTATTGTGCACCGACCACCAACGTTGCATTGAGCGCGTTGAAAGAATGATTTCAACATGACATTTACGCGAGAGATGCAGACAGATTGTTGTTACAACGCGCTCGAATCCTGTTCACTTTATGCTCACTTTATTCATCCGACACAGTATTTGCTTACTTTTGTACCGACACGGACACCCCAGAGAAACTTTCGTTCTTCGTGCCCTTAATAATCACGTTACACGTACCGATAAGTACAAAATTCAGCAGTCACGGCATCGTTGGCGGTAGGGAATTCAATCCTCCCTCGTTTTCAACGGTAACTCCCAGAAGAGGAAACTTCGAAGAAAGTCGGATGAGAAAGAAGAAACATAAACCGGATATTGTTGCGGGACGCATTAAAAGTTGAATAAAATTTCTCACGGCTGAATACATTAGGCTGACGAAGCAAGATGCTCCGCGAACATGCTTTCCGGAGAGGAAAGGGACGCGAGTCCCTCTGAAGATCCAATTCCGGTGGAAGGGTTCACGCAAGAGCGCGCAGGGACCCCTCGGGGGGGAAAAAAAAGGAGAAAAGGAACAAAATAATGCGCGTCCGTTTGACGGGGAGAATCCATCAAGCGGACGACGATTCCGCTCTGTGTTGCTCAACGTCGGGGTTCCCGGGAATCCCCGAGACGAGGCGTTTATTCGATCGCGCGCCCGGATGGATACCTCGCGCACCGGTATATAATAAAATCAAGTCGGCCAGAGGCCGCTTTCTCGGGACAAACTTGGCTTTGTTCGCCGACGAGTCTCCTCTCTCTCTCTCTCTCTCTCTCTCTCTCTCTCTCTCTCTCTCTCCTTTGTGCGCTGCGCGTGCAATAATGACGGCGGGCGTCGCCGTTGCCAAATCGAAACACCAGATCGGTCCTCGTGTTTATGCGATGACGGAAAATTGGGGGTAACGCGATCGGCTAGCGTGACAGACGAGCAAGCAAGAAAGAGAGAGAGAGAGAGAGAGAAAGGAAGGGGGGGATTTGATCGCGTCCGCGTCCAAACTATTTCTGCGGGTGTAATTGAGTGGACGGCACAGATTAATCGCGACTCTTAATCGCCCGGAGAAACGCGGAGGGATGATGCGTCTTTATTGCACAATGCCGCTCTCTCGAGCAGCAAGGCGGCTGATTAAAATACAAAGATGAGTTAGGCCAGTTTATTTCGAGAGTTTCGGCCGCCCTCCGTTCCGCGAATTGGCGAATCGGCGGTTTCATCAGCGACGATCACGACGAGACGCGTGGCAACATCGCCCTCCCCCTGCCGGATCCTCGGTTCCGCCGGATAAATCATTATCAGGAGCTGCGCGAGTCATTCGAAGTCGTTTCTCGCGTACATCTCATTAGAACTTGGGTAATGGACGCCTCGTGGATTCTTATCCGCGTGATTTAAACTGATCGTCTCCCGCATCGGAGAGCTTTGATTTATGCCGCTTCCGCGATGAATGGTTCAGCCGGCGCGGATCGATACTCGATGCTGATCCTCAAACGAGAACCGGTGTGAGTGACGCGCGCTTTCCTCCGCAGAAATGTAGGCTGCGGTTTCAAGCGCGCGGCATCGCTCCTAGACCTAATGAAACTTTCATTCGCGAGATGCGGATGCGAGAAGGGGAAAGGTTAGGAGCACAGCGATCGACCTGACCTATCTCCGACACAATTAGTCCGCGACGCGGACAGGTTCCTCACCGACGCGTGTCCCGCCGGCGATTCCGTAACCGCGTTTCTTCCGTCGATAACGAGGCGGTCTCGGTATTATCAAGATGAGATGAGATTCATTCAATGATCGCGCTGTTTAAAGGATGAAAATAGAGCAGATTGAACTTTCATAAATTTATTTCTGTCGCACACCACGAAGGGAGCTCGATTTACTAGAACGCTCATGAATCGATTCCTTCGAAGGTAATTGGTTATATTTGTTTTGATAGGATTGAGGGGATTCDTAATTTTAATGATCGGGCAGAGGTCTAATTCAATCCTAATTCGTAAACTTATTTCTGTGCCCAGTTGCACACCACGAAGGCAACTTGATTTACTAGAACGTTTCTGGATCGATTTCTTCGAAGGTAATCGGTTATATCTGTTTTAATAAGATTGAGGGGATTCATAATTTTAATGATCGGGCAGAGGTCTAATTCAATCCTAATTCGTAAACTTATTTCTGTGCCCAGTTGCACACCACGAAGGCAACTTGATTTACTAGAACGTTTATGGATCGATTTCTTCGAAAGTAATCGGTTATATCTGTTTTAATAGGATTGAGGGGATTCATAATTTTAATGATCGGGTGAAAGTCTAATTCAATTCTCTAATTCATTGATGGAATTTCAGTGCGTTTTATTGCTCAATCAATTTCTTATAAAGTAAGATTTATTATTGATTATTTCTTGTTTAATAATCTTAAGCGAGGGATACATTCTTTGAATGATTTAATAATTCAACAACTGTACACGTGATTATATCGTGATTATGCCGAAAATATCGTGATTGTGATATCTATTTTCTTCTTGTTCGTTTTATTAGGATTTTGGGGGGAAGAAATCAAACTCCTGTGAATTTAGTTGAGATCGAAGCTGATTTCAGCTGATTTGACTATCGAACATTTTGGAGTTGAATTTGCTTTAATTTTTATTACCGGATATGGAACAATTGTTTTCGTTCTGTTTCGTTATTTTAATTATTTAATTCAGGAACCTATTTTACATTCATGAAAGTTTATGATGGGGTTATACATTTTAATGATTTTAGTAATTTCTAGAAGGTAATCGGCGGAAAAGCGAAGCTACGCGATTCAATCTTCATCCGGCATTAAAGCGATGCAGTTTGATCTCGCTCGATGATATTTACGATAGGAATAATTTATTCCGAAGATTAATACGGGATCGGAACGGAATAAAATGATTAAAGTGGCCTATCTGCATTAAAAGCCTTTTTAATCGCGTCGCTTTAATTGCACGCGTACGCTCGATTCTCCGTTTCTTGAGTCTTTCTTTTTGTCCCATATTTTCTCCGCGACAAGTTACAAGTTTGAAATAACTATCGACCTTTGACAGCAATTACTCCGTCCAATGTCCACTCCAGTTCCAATTATCGCGATACGCCTCATCGGACGTCTTTCCGAGTGATCTTCATGTGTCAAGATCACGCCGATTGTGGCTGGATTCTTTGAGCGGAATAATTATCCAGATCGGCGGAAAGTCCATCCGCGAGAGAAGTCTTGAACGAGAAGAACATTGACATTCCATCAGCCAATTCGTGCTAGCCAATCCGCGAACGTCACGCGTAACACACACGCGATCGCATTAACGCGTGTTTGCGTTCAAAATAAATAACACGCCGGAAACGTGTTTCATCCGACACCGAGCGCCGGATGATGAGGCACGTGATCGCCACGCGAAAGGTATTCCGCGACTCACTTGACGCGCGAATTCCATTCACGAATTCCTCGTCACGATGAGCCTCTTTTAATGCCGCGGGGGAGCTTGAGCAAGAGCGATATGACGGAGGTTCTCGTTAGGATCGAACGAATTCGATCACCGTGTCCGAAAACGATGCCAATTACCGAGGGAATTCCTCTCCAAGGACCCGAGGAGACTTGGTCGAAAGGGCTGTCGATGGCGCCTGCTGGTGACAGAACGTCAGTCGTAATTGGGGTGAATTCCTCGAGCGCCCTGCTCGTTTGTCGTTCGACCGAAATCCCGTTTAAGGCTTGTACCTGGCACGCGATATTCCGCCAATTGCTCGCCGCTAATTGCTGCTCCTAGCGATAGGAGAGAGAAGTTTCGCGAGTAAGTTCGCGCTTTGGCTAGTCATTGCGCTCGCCGCATTTCCCCATGCTTTCGCTTGTTGCCTCGAATATCGTTATCTCCCTTTAATTATGTACATTCGCAAGACTTTGAGGCGACTGTGTCTAAAGACACCGAAAGAGAGAGAAAGAGAGAAGGGGGGAAACGTCGAATTAATTCGCGCGGGAGTTGCTCGTGCAAAGATTAAGGCTCGCTGTTATTATATAACGGCGAGAGTATTAATCCAAAGCCGTTCCCTCTTTTTTCCTCCCTTTGTCGCGGTAACACCTTGCTTTCCGCGCGGGCCAA
This sequence comes from Eciton burchellii, assembly GCA_020341155.1. Taxonomy (NCBI): domain Eukaryota; kingdom Metazoa; phylum Arthropoda; class Insecta; order Hymenoptera; family Formicidae; genus Eciton; species Eciton burchellii. Next base: position 695,464 of record JAHMML010000064.1, read on the forward strand.
TCTCGGCGGTGAGTTTTTCATCTCCGGCGCCGCAGCGCTACTCGCGGAAATAAACTCGCGCCGCTAAATTGTCTTGCCGCTAATTGCCATTTGACGCTCTAATTCGCGCGACGAAACCGCAGCGCCCCCGGCGCAGCGATTATCTCGAAAATGGCGCTAATGTCGAGAGAGGGGGAAGAGAGTGGGGCGAAGAGAAGGGGCGGCCAGGGAGTCCCCGAGAGCGCGCAGCGCTGGTAATCTTCATTAGCGCCGCGGCGGAAAGAAAACGCAGTAATTAATGTCGCGAGATAACTCGAAATAATTTACGCGTCACGTGCGCGCGCCGTTAAACGGCCATTCTTTCGCGTAAAAGCCACGCGCCCGCCTCGAATTACATTCTCGGCCGCGAGCGAGCGACGCCGCCCGCTGCTGCTGCTTCGCAAGAATGATTCGCCCTAACCTCTCACGTGCTCTATGACCTTTTCATTTCTAAAGCGTGAAATGATGGTCCGTGAATACTCCCGAATGCAAAGATAAAAATACTCGTGTAAGTTTCATCCCGTTTTCGTTTAGAGGCATAGAGAGTTGCATCTTTCAGCCGTCAAAATGATGGAATAGAACGCAGGCAACGTTCCATCGTTCCATCAGACGCGGAACGCAAAAGTATCCCCCACGCATCGCCACGAAGAGGTTACGCACGAGGTTACGCGCGAGAATCCGGAAGAGGGGGAAGGAAAGGATCGGTATCGCGCGGCCAACCAACTGGCACATCGCGTTATTCGAAATGCGCCCGGAGGGGGACGGGGGAGGGGGAAACATCGAGAGACGGAGCGTAATTGCCGCGCGCGCGGACGCAATCCTGCACGTCCTGACGAAACGGGCGGGGAGGAGAGTCGTGTGCGGGGCGAGGGGGAGGGGGGGGAGGGGAATAATAATACAGCTGCGCGGGCGATTTGAGGAGCGCGCGCTGTCGCGGCTGTAATGGATCGCGGTTTGATATCCGGAATAATTCAAGCGCCGCTACGCCGCGTGAAATTCGCTTAACGCGTTCCGAGCCGCCTTGTTTATTATGACGCATTTCTCAACTTTGTGCGTTAATTCGACGCGCCGGAGATTCGCAACATCTCGCGTCGGGTGGTCCAAATTAGTGCGCGTCGTTCCCGCGTTCCCGAACGCTCCTCCTCGAAGCCACGTCGTCCCGGAAGTCGATCGATCTGTCCGGATTTGCGCGCGCGCGGACACCCGGATTCATGCGTGTGACGATCGAGTTTCAAGCTCGAGGATCGTTCCCGCGCTTTGAGCTTCCCTTCCGGAAATCACCTCTGGGTTTTCGTCGGGGATTCTCGAACCCTCGCGGCGAGGGGGCGGAGGAGGAGGGGGAGGAGGAGACGGGAAGGCTGGGCTCGAGATTCCCACGTAAAAATGAATTCGACGGGAAGAAGGAAAGCGCGACGCGACGATGAGGCTCTCGTGGCCATTTGCGGAAACGTTGGCAAACGGAACGAGAGACGTCGTTTGAGAAATAGGAAAGGGGGAGAAAAAAAAAAGAAAAAAAAGAAAAGGAAAGAACATTCTAGTAGCCGAGAGACTCGCGTTTCGCCTTTCTGCGCCACCTGTTCAGGCGCCACGCGTGTCTAAGCCGATTGGATTCTCCCCTTGTGCGTAGCGAGAGATACGCGAGAGCGACATAAAAGGGGAGAGTCCGAAAAAGGGGAGAAATCGCGGATTTCGACGTCGGGAACGATCCTCCGCGCGTTTCGCGTGTAATGGCCATCGCCGACCGTATCGAGTTCCGCAGATGGAAGCCAATCGGGCACCGTTGCTCGGTTCTCCCTTCTGCGGAATGCGAACCGATTGGCGATCTGGATGCAGAACTCGGGCAAGTCCGCCGTCTCTTTCGACGAGTATCAGCCATCGCAAGAGTGTGCGAAAGACGAGGTGCGCAAGATACGTTTCTTCGCCAAGAACGAACTCTTCGATTGCTCGTGCTCGCGCTTACGATCGCAATCCCTGCGAAATCGGAGAACTCGGGGAATCCCCGATCATCCGCGGGCAACGACCTTGGCGGCATTCAAGAGAGCGGCGGGCTTGCCTGATGTCGCGTTGCCGAAACAACGCGCGCAGCGTTTCGGGAGACGCTGCAAGTGGTATGCGTGCGTGTGTGTGTGCGTATATGTACATATACGTATGTATGTTACATGAAGTTACACGTATAGTAACACCGAGAAGAAAAAAAAAAAAAAAAAAAAGAAAAAAAAGATAGAAGAACTGAGGGAACTGATGGAGAAGAGAGAATTGTAAGTCAAACTTACCCAGTGTCGGCGTCGTGTAGTCCCAACTCTCGGCATCGTTCTTGTAAACGTTCAGCTTGGTCGGCTGGAAAAGACAACAGGCAAGAAATGAGAAATGAGAAATGCGACCCGCTCGAGATGTCAAATCGTTTCCCTCGCGGGCAGAGTGATGAACCCCCCCCCCCTCTCTCTCTGTCTCGTCCCGCGGAACAATGGAAGCGGCGGCAAACGGAAGTAAACGGCGACATATAAATAGATCGAACGCGATCGCTGAACCCTGTTGAATAAAATTAACGACCCTTCTCCCGGGGGCGAACGCGATTCGGAGCGCACGAGCGGCCACCAATCCCAACGAGGGCTCTTCTTGCAAGCCAGGTTTTCCGCTTCGTATGTGGGTGGTGCGCCTCCTCAACGGATACAATAAAGAGGGGGAGGGAGGGCGGGGGAGAACGGGAGAGTGCGCATAATATCATTATTATTCAGGCAGTTTCGAGTTGCCAGCCTCGAGTCGAGCAATGAGCTACCCATAACTCAATCTCTCAATTTCCGAAGGCACTGTGCCTCTCCCCCCTCCCCTCCCCCTCCCCCTACCTCAGAATATCGTAACGAATGGCGCGCTTGTTCTCGGTCTCGGCTGATGAGCACTTTGGCGGATCTCTCGATGGCGCGCGAGAGACTAATTCGATTAGTTTAAACGACGCGGATCCCCCCTGGTGCTAAATAGAGCGGCTCTCCCTCTCTCTCTCTCTCTCTCTCTCTGCGATCACGCGAATCGATGGATCATCCCGGAGGACGGTTCGCTCTCCTTATCATCAAACAGACTCGCGTTACGTTCCGCGGACGTAACGTATGCATAAGTACGGTAGCGCTTCCCGCGGCCGTAAAAACGTCGGGCCTCGGGCTGAGTAACCGTTCCAGCATATATCCCGCCGCCGTCTCCGTCTCGTAATAACAATAACTCTGCGAGTAAAACCCGCAGAAGGCAGGGGCGGGGGGGGGGGKAGGAGCTGGCGCAGACGGAGGAGACGCGGCGAGCCCCGCACGCTTGACTTTAGCGTTCACGTGACCGCGCCGAGGGTGGAAAAAGCCGGCACTCGGCTGCCGGTTATAAGTCGTCGGCGGCATCAGCTTCGCGCAGCGGCTTTCTCCATCTCGGCTTATATAAGCCTGGCAATTACGCTTTTTGCCGCCATAAACACGGCCGCGTAGATCGCGCGGTCGCGCGTGCGCGATCTTCCGCTCGCTCTTGCCTCGGGGAGATCAAGCCGCTTTTTGTCACGTCGTCGGCACCCTCTCCCCCCCCCCTCCTCGCCCCTTCCTGCTCGCTCGACTCGACAGTCGTTCTTGCTCGCGTTGCCGGAACGTATCTCGAATCTACTGCGATTTCCCTCGCAACAATCCCGTGCCATCAGGCATCTCGCGACGCGCTTGGGGAGATCGGATCCCCGAAGCAGGCGATATGGCGGGCCCTCCCCCGACCTGAAGGTCATCGGAGGTCATGGGAGGTCGGGTAGCTCGTGGTTGGGGCGGAATTCCGGCTTATCTCGCGAGCGATGACATCATTCGGCGCGTCAACAGTGGCGCGAGTGGCACGCTGCCCGCTCCGGCCTCCTTGACCTTCAACGGTTCTCGCTAACGGGACCGTAATCCTTCTTTCAATGAAAGTCGCATCACGATCCGACGTGCAGAGCAACAGATTCTAAGACTCTCCGACTTGACGGGCGCATTCATCGTGCGGATTTCCTCCACGGCGGATGTACGTCCCGTGAACGGAAATATTAGACGGTGCAAGCGCAGCGCGGCGTTATTCTTTGTTGCCCGATCCAGCAAGTGGATTGCCGATCGAGAGTTTCCAACATCCTAAACTCCTTTCCTAAATTCCTCGAGTCGCGTCACGCAGCCATCTGCCCGCCCGATATTCCTGCGTGCTCTCCGTTGTCTGTACGTTAAATTTGGAGCAGTTGAGAGCAGCCGATGCCAAGTGCAGACGCGGATAAAAACTGAGGCAGCGGAGGAGACGAGTCGGAAATTTCCTCGCAGGCAATCCGGCTGCTAGGCAGATGCAGAGATGCAGAAGAAGAAGAAGAAGAAGAGCGCCATCGCGGGGACCATGCGCGATTTAATCGCGAGTTAATCGCCCTCGAGGCAGTGGAGGCACGCGGTTAACTCGATATCAAAGATAGCCGCGTTTGAGATTTCGAGCAAGGCGCGCTTCTCGTTTGTGCCCTTATCGGCGCGCGCGAGCCCGCTCCTTTCGTTCTTTGCGCGGGAACCGCGCCGCAATTACCGAGACGCCTGCTTAAATTCCGTGGGAGCCAACACTCCCACTCCCTCACACCCCGCGCGGGGGTGAAAATTCAGATGCGAGACGGGAGAAACGGAATTGCGGTTACGTGTCGGTCCTATATTCGAGAGCGGAAAAAATCTCCCTCCGCGAGGAGACCGAAAGAGACCCCCCCCCTCCCCTCCCCTCTCGCTCTCTCTCTCTCGATTCTTCGACATCGCTCTCGCTCTTCCTCGCTGGGAATCGCTCGCGATAGTTTGGTCGCACGCCGCTGCGGAAAGCAAGCCGGCTGCTTTTCAAATTACGTCTCCCGGATTCTATTTCCGCGCGATCGATCCGGCTCACTGAGCCGCGCAATTTCGCGGCAATCCCGCCGCAATTTGCAGCGAGTTACACGGTTACGAGTTACGAGTGCGTTACGAGTCGCCCGAGTAAATAATAGCGCCGACGCTTTGCACGGCGCAATAATTTTTCTTACGTAAAGGAGCGGCAAATATCTAGCGCGAAACAGATGCGAGATGCAGATTCCTTACGCGCGTGCGCGCGTAATTCAAACAGCTACTTGGCCATTTAGGCGAAGGGATGCCGGAGAGCCTGCGCGAGCTTTCTTCTGAAATTTTCAGACAAGCTCAGATCACGAGGCCGCGATTGTCAAAGTCGTTTTGCCGTTGGCGCGAAAATTATTCAACGGGACGCAGCCCCCATTCGCAGCCAGCACCCCTATCTTTCGGATTTAATCATCTCACCTCCTCCTCCTCCCCCCCCTGTGTATGTGTATGTGTACGCGGTGCACAAGGCTGGCCTCTTCTCGGAACAGCGAAATTAGTTGCCCTTTATTGCGCCGAGGTAAGCAGTACCATTTGCTCCGTCGCGCCATTAATCCACATGAAAGAGAGAAGGAGGGAGAGAGAGAGAAGGCTCGAGTGTGCATCACTTGTAAATAGCCGACGGAGAGATTTTCGTCGCCCGTTAATTTCTGCGGGCGCTTGTTCCTCGCGCGAGACAATTCCGCCGACGAGGCGGACGAGGTTATGATCGCGCTTCATACTTCCGCGCCTGCGCGACGACTCCCCCCCCCCCCAATCGCCTAATAGCCGTTTCTATGAGGGCCTCGGATCGCCCTCCGATCGTAATACTTAAATGCTGAGGGCAACGGTGGCCCGTCTGCCCTTGCCCCGTGCATCTCCGATATCCAGGAGCGAAAGGCATTCTCGCGAAGAAGCGCGATCGCATTTTAATGGTAGTCCTTGAAGAGCGGACTTGTCGGTTTATGGAGAACTTTGGTCGTACGAGGGGCTTCTGGGAGAAGTGGAGGAAACACGAGAAAATGCATTAGAAAGGGAGCTGAAACCGAGTCGCTGTTAGTGTCCTTTGTATTTCCGGAAATGTGGGATTAATTTATCGAATTAATTTTTATTGCGGAATATGGAATGATCATTTTCTTTTGTTACATTATTTTCCTTATGTTTCGAAATTTATTATATTCTAGGGTATTTATGATTAGATTACGCGTTGGAATGATTATGGTAATTTTTATACGGGGAGTTTTACCTCGTGTGCGGTATGAATTAATATATATGTTAAAAGATTACCTTTAGTTATTAAGATACTTACCTATCGTTTTTAGTTAAAAATTTTTTATTGAATTAATTTAGTTACCGTGATTTCGTTAATACAAAAATTAACATTTCTACATTATGTTTCCGAAAGGTGCGCATATTGCTTTATCGATTCATCAGCAATGGCAATGGAGAGAATTTTCATGTGCTGACGACGAGGGGCGATGCGTTTTCAAGGTCTCCTTGACGTCTCCCCGACAGAGTCCCAGAAATTTGGGGATCTTTTGGGGACTTGCGATCTCAAGCTCGTAATCGTGAAACGTAACAAGAGATTCGGAGAGAGATTCCCCGGTTCGTCGGCAAGTTTCAAACTTCCAGAAGAAAAATTCCCTTTCAAATTTCTTCCGGATTCCCCGCCCCATCCCCCCCCTCTCTCTCTCTCTCTCGCTCACTTTCCGTTACGCCGCTTCGTTATCTCTCGATCGTGCACAGCTTTATGCCAGCTATAAAGCCCTTTATGGAAACAACATCCTCGAGTCCGTCGTCCTTGGTCGGCCCGGTGTGCTCGTCGCTCGCTCCGACAGTATCCCCCCCGCCGCCGCCGCCGCCGCCGCCGCCGCCGCCGCCGCCTCCGCCGCGGCCATTCGGGCGGTGTACATAATTCAAAAGAGGCACTGAATCTCGCGAACGCGAGGACAGAGACTCTCGCGTGCCGCAATCGCGCGCGGCCCAGCAAAATGATTACGGCCGAAAGATAAGGCGGCGACGTGCAACGCGCGGCGCGCTTGAATAATTCAAGCGACTCGGAAACGCTAATTTCACCAGCGCCGAGAGAGAGAGAGAGAGAGAGAGAGAGACGCGGCTCGAGTCTGCTCTTATTGGATTTCGGACATTGAGTCAAGTACATACACAAGTGCGGATGGCGCAACAAGCCAGCCGCCACGCTCGAAAGATGCACAGCCGATGCGTAATCTCGCATCGCATTGTGGAGGACGACGATAATTGCGAAAGTGTGTGTGCACGTAGAGGACAGGTGCACTCGCAATCGCGAACCAACGGATCGCTCCAGTTTGGAAGATTATCCCTTCTAGCTCGCAAAAATTCCACCTGGCCCTGGCAAGGTGAGGGAGCGGGCGAGGGGATGCAAAACTGCCGGTCGTAGATCGTGGCGAACGTAACGTGAAATCCCGATCAAGGTAACGCAGGAAGAACTAAAACGATGATGAGCAGCTAACCACGATCGATGACCACGATAATCGATAGCTGACGCCACGTGGTGATCAACTGTCTCGTAGAGGAGATCTTGATGGTCCGAATCGCTGATTTCGGATCCGTTTAAAATCCAGTGCGAAGCACGCCGGGAAAGACAGATCCGACAGATCTCACCGAGCGCGGACCGCGGAACGGAAAAGGCGGAAAGCAGGGGCCATTGTTTCGCGCGGCGAGCCGACGCTCTTATTGATCCGCGAATCAGACGGCGCGTTACTGATTTACGAGCGGCCGGCGCGAGCAGAAAACGACGAATCGCGATACTTGCTCGTTTCATAGTAATCGCTTTTTATCGTGTACCTGCCTCTACACCCGCCTCTCTTTTATTAACGGCTCGAGGAATTCGCCCTCCAAGGAGACCCGGTCTCGGTGAGAAGAGGAGAGAGAGAGCGAGAGAGAGAGAGAGAGAGAGAGAGAGAGAGAGAGAGGGAGGGAGAACAAGTTCGCCAACGGAACAATCGGCCGCTTATCGGCGATATCTAGTATTTCAATCTGTTCATTCCGCGACATTCGACCCCCGCCGTTCGGAAAGGGAAGGAGGCGCGGAATTTTTATTGCGGATATCTCGCTGCCGGAAAGCCCTGCGTTTCGCCATTAAGTGGAGAAACGCGAGGCGTGTCGCGCGTGCAGAAATGCGAATGCAGAAGGAATTGGCGAGTTCCGCCGAATAAAGGAAGATGATATCGCATCGCTAAGTAATCCGGCGAGTTTCGCCGAGCGGGGCTCGCATAGTATCGCAGCCGTAAAACGCGCACGCAAGAGAGAGAGAAAAAGAGAAAGAGAAATTCTCTCTCTCTCTCTCGACAAACGAACGAACGACCGAACGGGATCACGTTGCTAGCTGTGCAGTCGTCGTCATAAAACTCCAATAGCGCCCTTTGCTCTCTTTTACGAGTGCGCATCCCCCGCCGTCCTCTCTGTCGTTTCTTTCTTCTTTTAGCCTCTCCCCCCTCCCCCTCCCCGCCGCGTGACTGCGGGAGGGCGCAAAAGGGGCGAATAATCACCGGCTCGGTAGCATCGCCGCAACGAATGTGAATCAACTTGGCTCTATGATCCGCAAGATTGAATACTCCGTAATTCTCACGTCTCCGGACCGAGAGAGAGAGAGAGAGAGAGAGAGAGAGAGAGAGAGAGAGAGAGAGAGAGAGAGAGAYACACACACACACACACACACACAGACAGAGGGAGGGGGGAGGATATCATATCGCGTCTCCCTGGAGTCCTGTGCGCGCGCTGGTCGCGTAATCGCGCGGAAGGAGCGATCGCGAGACGCTGAGGAGGAAGCGATGAAAAGGCGCATTCCATACGGAATGCATAATCAGGGCGAAAGGGCGCGAGGGCTCGCGGAACGCGGAACGGGTGGAGAGAATTATTTAGCAAGCGATCCGAGTTGCAGAGTGCAGAGTTGCATGGCGACAGGTACCGAGAGCCTTGACGGCCGCGTTGCATAAAATTCGGCCGCCCGCCGCTTCGGCGAAGGAGCCGGGCGACGAAAAGAAAGAGGAGAAGGGAGGGGGAAACGCGCGCCAGCCCGCTCGCCCTTCTTTTTTACCCTCACGTGCAGGCGCGCGCGCGCCGAAAGTCCGCTCGGCGGACTTTAACGAAGTAATAATCCGCTAGAACGAGAACTGTAACTGGCAGCGCGCATTTATCTTGCGGCGCTTTATATAACCCGTTTCAATTGCTCGTTATATATAGCCGTACGCCGTTTTCATGTTCTTACGCTCCTCGTTGAGCGTAAGAACGTAAAGCGCGCACTGAAAACATTCACCGAGTCTTGGATCCCTTATACGCGGGGGAGGAAAGAAAAAGGGGCACCGAGGTCCTTTATCAGAAGAGAAGACGGGAACTGGATCGCGGTGGGGCGACTCGCTGAAAACTCGCGCGGCAAAATCCAGCGCCGCTTTGATCGTCGTCTTCATCATCGTTCTCTCTTCCGTTAACACAAGAGAGCGACTTCCCGTCGAGCGTATTTACTTGCTCGATCGTACCATTCCATCGACACGGAAACAGCCAATTTTAATGGCGCGCCTTGCGTCGGATAAAACAAAGATAAAACATCGCCCGGTCCCTGGCGGCGATGCGCCGCGGAATTTCAAGCGCGCGCGCGCGCGCACGAATTGATTTAAAACAGCAATTGTAGCGCAGCCTTGTAATTGCGAGCTCGGCCCGCGGGGATGGTGTTCGAACTCTATTTCTGATTCCGAGCCATAAATATGGCAGCGCGTCACATATTTCTCGGCGCGGGTACGTACGATTTAACGTCTAATTTCGGTTGTCGGCACTGCCAAAGCTCGCCGGCACGCGAAAAAGAAATTTATGCGTGCCATTCACGCCTCGGATGAGTCGCCCGACGTCGTCGCATCCACTTACTGTCCGTCTGTCTTTCTCTCTCTCTCTCTCTCTCTTGCTCTTGCTCTGTCTGTCTGTCTCTTTTTCCTGTCGACATTAAGCCCGGCGGATCTCAACGAGCAGATCCCCGTCACGAGCAGAATGTATTCGCAGATGAATAGATAAAAGAAATCCGAGCGAAATTCCGCGCGCTACCTCGTGCTAAATCTGCGAAGGATCATTCATGAAGAGCTCGCTCCGCTCGCGGTTCGAGAGAACGGCCGGCATCTCGATATATCCACCCGCGAGTTCTGCAACTTGAAGCTTGATAGAGGTGCGTTCGGTTTCACGATTAATCAGCCGCAGCCAGTCGTTCATCCACGCTTCGAGATTGCATCCTAGTTGCAAGTAGTTGCCGCGGATGCTTCCCCGTCTCGCTATTTCAGAGCGACGAGGCTCGTAACGCTCGCTAAAATAAAACGCGCATTACCGAAATTAATCTGACACGGGGACCACCTTCGCAATCTCGCGCCAACTCTCGCCGGCCGCGTTGTCAGTCCTGTCGAATTTGTCACGGCCAGCGTCGCCAAAGAGAGAGAGAGAGAGAGAGAGAGAGAGAGAGAGAGAGAGAGAGAGAGAGAGAGGGAACTAGCGGCGCATTCGCGACGCACTTTTCAGCATCGGGCTCGCTGACTCAATCGTCGACCGCGATGATTCAACGTCGAGTGCGCATTCGCGGCTCGCAGGTCTCGCCAAAAAATCAAACGCGCGATGATCCGTCCAAGGCATTTATCCCTCTCTGTCTCTGTCTCTCTCTCTCTTTCACTCTCTCGTCGTCGTTGTGTCGTCATCGCGCGCGATCAATGAACGAGACCGGCGCGCCCGTCGAGTGAGTTTGGATTCCTCTCTTCTCCTTTTTCTTTTCTTCTTTTATATATATATATATATATATATATATATATATATATATATATAAGGCAAGTGCGCAAGGCACGGCACAGGCTTTCCGCTCGCTGACGGGAGTCGAACGCGCGCATTTTCGGATTCCCGCCAAAGACGGTTCACCGGAATGACCTGAAGCTGCCCGCGCTTCAAAATCGCCGAGGGAGAACTCCGAGTTGTCCCGAGCGACGCCGAAGCGTCGCTCGCTCGCTCGCTCGCTCGCTATATAAGCGAGAAACGTTAATCGCGCTTATTAGTCCGCGTGCGCCGCGCCACGCGTCATCCGCGTCGTCTGCTCGCGTCAAATTGCGGAATGCAATTTATCGGCGGCGGTATCGCCATAAGCGCAGCCGCGTGGGCCGTTATTTCGAGCCGGCGAATTAGCGGGGGCTGTATTAATCATCACGAGATTTCTCCTTACCACCCGCGGCGGCGATACCGCTGCGTAATACGTAACGTCAATATCGCGCGTTCCGCATTCCGCGCGCCCCTAATGGACCGGCGGAACGGAAGCGCGTTTATTTAGCGGGGATGATTAATGAATTCTTGAATCTGCATATCGGGCGGTGTAACGAGCGCAGAGAACGATCGAAACGTGTCCGAGCGAGCGTCTCCTATCAACGATTAATATTAACGATCGACTATCGATTTATTGCGCAACGGTAGCCGCGGCGTCTTATTCGCGGCTGGGTGATTACGATCGATTTAACAGGCGACATCTAACAGGCTCTTTGTTATCGCAGATAAGCCGGAACAGAACGCAGATGAGAGGAGCGGGTGGGGGGGTGGGGGATGGGGGAGGGAAGAAGACTCCAGACTTCCTGGAATTTCGTTTCGAGCGGGCGCGGCTGCCCGGAACAATATCTCGCCCCGTTGCGAGAATCGATGAAACTCGCATGAAAAATCGCCGGATCGCGAAAAAAGAGAGGAGGGTGGGGGGGGGGGGAGCACATCAGGCCGCTATCTCAATCTTGCGCGATTTCTTGTTCTCGTCTCTGCATATTTTAGATCTAATCCAAAGAGCTCGCCGGGACGAGTTGCAGCGCGCGCGACGAGTGTAAACGTAAATATTCATATTCACGGTTATTTAAAGGAGCGTTGCACGGATAACGCGAGGCTCGCGCGTAAACGTTTAATGCGAACGTTTAATCCGCGGACGGAGAAGACGCCGGCCTTTGTCTCGTTCGTAACTCGCGCCCACGCGGCCTCGCGGAGCGCGCCGGCTTCGACAACGCCGACTCACGGGATCGTTAAAACTTGGTCGTGGGCGATTCGGGGAATTCCCCCGGCGGAACTCGGCGGAAGCTCGACGAGCAGAGGAAAGTTCCGCGATAATCGTGAATCAGGATAACGCGGGACAAAATAATAATTGGGGGATCCCCCCGATAGCTGCGACTTCAACGTCGCGGGAAAGAAATAACTCGCGCCTGAGGACGACCTTCTTGTCTTACGGCTTTGCGTTGCTCTCGCGATCCGACAAACGATCGAGCACGCTTGACCAATGGCGTAGAATCAATCCCAATCCATATCAATTCCCCTCGCCGCGTTTCGAATCTCATTCGAATCGACTCCGATCCGCAATCGGCTACTCGGCGCAATGGCAACTCGAATCAGCATTGAAAATCGACGCCGACGATTTTCAACGCTCGTCCATTAATCCGATCGCGAGCTCGATAACGCGACCGCGACATTCGGCTCGCGTCGACGACCCCATTCGCTAAACTTGTGAATAAACCAGCGCTCTATCCCGGCTAGTTAATTGCAAGCGTTAGCATCTCGGAAGCGTGAATGCGCCACACGTCGTGGCGCATATAGACGCCGGCATTCCAAAGTCGTGATCCGCGGCTGACTGTCGGATGATGGCTACGCACGCGGCCGCACTGCATTAATCACAATGTTGAGGTGATGCCAAACACACGCGAGACGGATGGAAGGCTCCGTAAACAGGCGGATTTAGGGAACAAATATAAACTGGCCGCGCGACAGGAGCGGCGTCACCATCAATCGGCCTTACGTTACTGCGCGCGTCTCGTCTCCGCCGCAAAACGCGGCTCGTCCGCGCTGCAGAAACGGTTCTCCTCGCTAGGGATGTCGGGGGTGGTTTCGAAAGTATCGGTCCCGCCGCTGCGTTCCCTTGAATTTACAATCACGCTAAGCGCGCGCTCGCGCGCGCGCGCGCCGAATTTATGTCGCGACGTTTACGAGATACTGATGAATTTGCGTTCGGCACAGCACTTTGATGTGCGTTCTGCTCTCCTGATCCCTCCGCGCAAGAAATAATCGCCGGAGTTTATCGCGTTGCGCAGTGTTTAGACTTTTGCCGGATATCGGGGCGCAGTTTCGAGATCGGGATCAGAAACGGGACAACTGTCGCGATGTGACCTCTCTTGACCTCGAGAGTGCCGAGGGACTCGGGGTGGGAGAGAAATCACGGCTGGAATATCATCGTAGCCGGCAATTAACGGTAACATTGTTCCAGCAACAGTAGGGTCGCTGTCTGTTTGTTTTTCGCGGCCTACAGCGCTCGTTGCGAACGAGGACCTCGGCCGTTGCTGACAGTCGGTTGAAATCGGGAACCGGAAGGAAACGGAGGTTCGATCTTGGATCTCGAGCGACGGCGGAGCGACGTCCAGCGGGCCGGGCACTCTTTCGTGCGTAGCGTCAAACCGAGCGAGCCTCGACCCGAGGCTGTTCTCTATCATAAATCCATATCCGAGCGTTCAGCCGCGTAGCGCAAGCTTGGCAGACTCCAACCGGCGAAGATCGACCGTGAGTGAGTTCTCCAACGAGCGGTGTGATTCGACGTTGACCTAACTCGAGCTTGTTAATTAAAAGACCTTGACAAGCAAGCCTCCACGAGCGCATACTTTCGATCCTATTCCGAGATGCTCGTCGTCTGTCGTCGATCTCCTCGAGTAGATCTGAAAATTTACCCGGCTCGCTTCACGAGGCTCCCTTGACTTGGCTAAACGTGGATGGGCGAGCACGCTGTCCGCAGGCGCGCAGTGGCTGTCCTAATGTCGCGGGGTCTACGGAGCATCGCCGAAATGCAGACGAGAAGAATATGCTAACGAAGTCGTCGTCGTCGTCGTCGTCGTCGTCGTCGTCGTCGTCGTCGTCGTCGTCGTTGTCGTCGTTGTCGTCGTCGTCGTCGTCGTTGTCGTCGTCGTCGAACAACGTCTATTTCTGAAACAAGCGCGGAACATGACGCGCTAACGAAGCGACCGATGTTCGCCCGGGGGTGAAAGCGGGGAGGGGGAGGGGGAGGGGGCGGGGGGCGGGGGGGAGACCCCATCGGCGCACGTTTATCGGGGCACTTTTAGGTCGCGCGCTCGCTATAGGTCCGGCCGCTACCATCTTCGCGCGCGCGCGCGCGCAAATAAAATCAGTTCCGCGTTGGCCTCCATTCTGCATTCCGCGATACGCGCCAATTACATCCCAATTACGCGCGAGGCCCGCAACTAGTTTGACTTGAGCTCCAACTATCTCGCTGCTATCATAAAAACTCGTATTAACGCCCGGTCGCCACGCGAAACCCGCTCGCGAGCGCCATGATGATGGGAATGCACGCCATACATGCATCATACACGCGGCACAGACGTATGTGGGTTCTCGATAAAAATCTGATTAACCGATGCCCGATTGCGCCAACGGGGGGTGGGGAGGGGAGGGGAGGGGAGGGGAGGGGGCGGGCGAGCGAGAATGCTCCCCGTTGACGATTCTAAGAGGCCGCGTTGGATATCGAGATTCCCGCTGGAAGATTGGGATTCGATCGATCAAAGTGTCGCGGACGGATGCTTCCAGAATGATCCCGATCGCCCGCGAATCGAGATCTCAGTCTTCAACGCATTCGCGGGATAATGGCCGTTTAATGGTAATCAAAGGCGATAAATGAGTCGGTGTTTGTATTTATTAAAATCGTACGTTCGCGTGGTGGCGTTTACATGGACGCGCAATGACAATGGGTCTCACGCGAAATGGACGAATTATGGATGACGCGAGCGGAAAATCAGTCGTGTCGACGCGTCGATGCGAGCTCGATAAGGCACTTTATTCGGCATTAGCGCGAGACGAATCGATTTCGCTGCTTTGAGGCGGCGCGTGCATCCGATATTTCTTACGCTGTGAACACGGCTGTACCATCGGCGGAAAACGGGGAGTTTGCACGTAGAACGAGTTTGCTCCGAGAAAATATTCCACGCTCCATATATGCTCTCCTGTTTCCTTTATTTTAAGCCCTCTAATGTGAGACACGTAATTAAACGGATATCGCGCGTACGGATGGAACGGCCCGACCTCAAATTTGCATTTCGCGTTTTGCACGAACGCCGCCTCGGCCTCCCCCCTCCTTTCTTCCTTCCTTCCTGCCTTCCTCGCCTTCGTGTAAACGCGAATTCGAGGGGGTGAGAATTAACTTTTCGCTACGGACGTTTGCGGATATCAGAATCGCGATTTACGATTTCACGGGCGTTAACTCACGACGTCCCATTCATCTCGCTGTTTCGCTTAATAAATTACGCCGCATTAACGGCCGATCTAATTCGAGCTCGGCTTTTCCTTTTTTTTTCTTTCTTTCTTTCTTTTTTTTTTATTATTGGAGCGATCTACTAGCGACCGAAGGAGCAACTCGATAAAAAAAACGTTATTTGCCCGCTCCATTGCAGCCATTGCGTGACTGATGTGTCCGGATTTTCTTTCTTTCTTTCTTCCTTTTTTTTTTTTTTGTATTTAAGCACGGTGCGAACAATTACACAAAGGTTAGACACGCGCTGTCGCGCGTTGCAAAGTTCTTTTCAATTCAGACCGACAAAGCGCAGACAGACCGGCCGCCTCCGCGCGCTCGGATTCTGCGCTCTCTCTCTCTCTCTCTCTCTCTCTCTCTCTCTCTCAAAACATAGTTATAAAACCACTGCTTTTTGCATGTAAACATAAATAGTTGCGCGGGTCGGAGAGCGGGAGGATAGGAACGGAGCAAAGGAGCAGAGAAAGAGTTATGGATCGTTAACAAAGTTTAGTGATCTCTGAATGCTTTCAGCTGCGTCCAACAAGCGATATGATGTAAACTATCCGGCAGTATCACCGACATAACGGCACTTGGCCTCCATTTTGTGCTGTCAAACTTCCTTGCCTCGCACTCGGAGATTATCAGCAACGGCACTAAACGCGATCGCGGATCGATGGACCGCGAGGTTAAACGAGGAAGGCGCAAAAATTAAATTATGTCAAAAAGCGGGAAGGTTAAGGGCTCTCCGATTAATCCGTCCTGCACGTTTCCTTTTACGATTTCCCTTCAATCTCGGCGTATGTCGCCGGGGAATGGGAGACGCGCGGGAGGGCCTTGAGAATTTCAGAAATACTTTTTACGAGCCCTTTGCATCGCCACGTATCTTTCACGACTTCTTATTCCGCAGTTACAGCCCTTCCTCCTTCGCGAGGGAAAATTCGCGAGAGCCGTCTCGCATACGAAGCGGCCCCTTCAGTGCGCGGCTGCAAGAAAGCGCTTCGGCATCAAAGTCCGAATGGATCGACGCCGATGGAGACCAGCGAGATCGCATCTGCGTCTAATGAAGGAGCGCCGCGACACACGCGATTAAAATTCAGGCCTCTCGAAGCGGCAGGGTGCACCCGCAAGTGACCGAGGCGCCCGACAAGCCCCGCGAACGGTCCTGAAACTTGAGCGGAATACTTGAGAGACGCATCTCGGAAACATCCCGTCGCGCCAAAGCACGTAGCAGCCGCTCGTATCGGCATGAACAGCGCGGCGACGCGTCTATCTCGCGAAGCAATGAAATTTATCGCCCGCCGATCTCCGCGTCGCACGGCGCATGCGCGGAAACCGTAAGGATCGCGACCGACGCGCGCTGAATCGCAAAAGGATGCCGCAATGACAACGCATACTCGGACCAGGCATCCCTCCTGCTACGTATGGCGCGCGGGGGTGAAGTCGAGGGAGCTCGCGGTTTAAGAGGAAGAGGAGAGGGGAGGGGAGGGGACAATTCAATTTTCTCGCGCCTGGCATCGAGCTGCCGATCGTCAACTTTGCGGACGGGCGAATGAAAATGATAATAATCTTGGATAGCCTCGAGGTACGCCTTTAGAATTTTTCTACGAAGAGAATCGAGAGTCGACAGTCATCGAACAGTCGTTACTCGAGATAGATGTACATAGAAATGGATCCAATCGATGCGTAGAGTCATCGGTCCCCGCTGCATGAAAATTTCGTTCGGCAATGTCGAAGAAAAGAATCCATAGCAGGATTGAGGTTAAGAGTACACGTATCCGGCACAAACGCGTGTGATCGATCGGAGGTTGGTTTGGCTCGCAACGATTACTCGATCGGTCGCTACGCGAAGCGCCAATTTGAAATTGCGTGCGTGCTAACGCGCAAGTAATCGCAAATCGTGTAATAATAATCGCCCAAAGCATTCTTCCCATTTAAATGCCCAATCGATTATCGTCAAATGTTGCGCGAGCGATTTGGTATTCTGGTATGGCTCGACGAAAATCGCTCGCAATGGTCACGTGGTCTTGTCTGGTCGACCGCGGATTGGTCGACATGTACGTGTGTTATCGGTGCAACGCAGGATCACCAGAAGGCACTAAGGACACGCGATTGATTCCAAATCGCAATTTCGACATTCGAATCGATCCGGGTGATCGATTTATCGAGCGAGTGAACGTGAATTCAGGAACGAATAAACGAACGCGCGGCGCGCGCGGAAACGCGCGTTACTTTAACACCGGAAATTAACGACGCGGAAAACTATCCCGCGCCTATTATTCCGAAATATCGTGCCGCGCGCAACGTTGCCAACGTGCGCGCGCCGTCGAAATCTCGCGCGAAATTTCGCGGTGGACATTAATCGCGACGGAATCAACGGGAAATTGAAACTCTGTCCTGTCGGTCATGCGACCACGAGCAGAGGGGAGGAGGGATCATTTATAATTGCGCGCCGTTGCGTTCATTTACGCGTCGCGCGCCGCGTTTTCATGCGCGTCCGCGCTCTCTCTCTCTCTCTCTCTCTCTCGAATTACGAAATTGACGTCGCCGGTGTTTATTAACGCGACGACGACGTTACGTTAACGTGACGGCTGACATTCTCGTGCGACCCGGATGTGTCATGCATTTTAGTGGGACGCATTTTTTTATCAGTGCTCCTGCACGAACATTGCCGTGTTTCATACAGGTAGTCTCCTCGTCTCTCTCTCTCTCTCTCTCTCTCTCTCTCTCTCTCTCCCTTCTCACGGAGAAGATAACGGAGAGACGAAGGGAACAAAACGCGCCCAAACTCGCCAACTCGCGAGTCCGAGAAACCGTCTTACGTGGATCGACGAAATCACCACTCAGGCCTCTCAATCGAACCGGGTCCCAGCCAGTCATTACGAGGCCATCTCCCCCCTCCCCCTCCCCCCTCCTAGCCCTCATTAGCCGCGAAGGAGACGTCTTCGACAAGCCCGGGCGCGGCGCGGCCGATGAAAATCGGCGGACCGCTGGCGCAGCTGCGGAAATTAATTATCGGGACGTACGCGGGCACTGACGTCATCGGCGGAGCGAATCGACAGCCGATTCTTCGTTAGCGCCATTGTTGGACCGTCACGTTGGATTAATCACGTCGCGCGAAACTTGCTCGCGAGACGTGCTCTCCGTTCCTCTGACCTCGCCGTCCGCCCTCGTCGTCGTCGTCGTCGTCGTCGTCGTTGTCGTCGTCGTCGTCGTCGAATTTCGGCCACCAGTTGCTGACGAAATCCAATTCGCGTCTGCCCGTCTCCCCCCTCCCTCCCCGCTCGATTCGCCGTGACGAGTTTCAGGCGCCGCGCGGCGCTCCCGCCCTTCGGATTCAGCTCCTGAATCCTCGGGGCTCCTCGGCCCATCTCCTTCCTCCCCCCCACTCTCTTTCTCTCCGCGGCCGAAGGTTCGCGTGGTCGCGACACGGGCCAATAAAAATCCAGCGGGGAAGCCCCGCCGGGACTAATGCGGCCGCGACTCCGGCGCGACCGATTCGGTTTCCGTCAAATTGACTCGGCGGACTCGTGTCCGCTTTGAATCGTTCGACGGGTGATTCCCACTTGGAAACGGGCGTTCCACGTTCTGCCTGTTCTACGCGCTCTACGGTAATTGAGTTTCTCGCTCGTCGGACGCGATAAAAATCGCTCGATGTCGCAACCGAGAGGCGGCAATGCGTGCCGATCGCGGCGTGTCGAAAAAGCGCGCTTGATTCGAGCTAATCGAACCAATCGAATTAGCAAACGCGAGATGGCCGACGCGCTTTGATCTCGCGGCGTGAAACGCGGTTGTACGCTGTAAACGAGCGATAACAATAACGAGGTTCCTTATTATGCTCCTCGATTACTGCCATTACGATTGCAAGAGGATTGCTCGAGAGATTCTCGCGCGAGAATTCGAGCGAGTCTTCGAACGGGAAACGACCAAGTGGCGGGTATCACGTAACGGAGTAAATGTTGAAGGCAAGCTGTAATAGGACAGCGACTTCAACGAGTCTCGCATGGCACGGTGCACTGAAGGCAGCCCCGAAGAGTAACCGAACGCGGAAGTCGCGTTCTCCTTACGATCGCCCACGATCTTTCCGATCGTGGGAGAGCTTTCTAGGCAGATCGAGGCGTTGTCACGTGACTCGAGTTTGACCAAGGGCGTGTCTAATGCCACCCCACATCGATCTGTGAAGAGAAAGAGCGAGAGAGAGAGAGAGAGCCGCTCGTGAGATTGTTTTCTGTCGATCCTTACGTAATGCGACTCCGCCTTTCTCCGACCCGGAGGCGGCACGCGATTTGCATGTTCGCGTAAAATTGAGAGAGAGAGAGAGAGAGAGAGAGAGAGAGAGAGAGAGAGAGAGAGGCTTCATGAGTCAGCTGGGGGATTTATCGAAAGAAGAGAACGGAGACTGCTTTCTCTCGAACAGCCGCCGACACAATTCTCTCGCAGAGAGAAGACGAGAGGGGGGTTTCTATTTGAAATAGAAACAATTCAAAGATTCGATGCTGCAACGATGCTGATGCTATCGCCAGGGTTTATCGTCGATAACCAAAAGCATCGATTTCTCTCTTTTATCAAATATCGATCCCGGTTACTGGTTGAGGCAACGCGAGCTTCGCGGAAGCGAGCCGACACTGTTGCGTAATCTCGTGTCAAATATTAACGGCGGGGCTTAACGTGTTTGAGTGGCACAGAAACTTAAACGTCCATTTGGCAAACGGCACAGGGAGGAGATTTATGCACAAGTTGCAAAATTTCTTGCGGTCCGTCCACGCAGCTTCTCTCGGTTCTTCGTTTGCGCGTCTCGGCGCAATCACCGAGCATCCACTTGGCATGAAATTATCGTAAGCCGATCGCTGATCCGGTTTTTATTATCTTCTTCTTCGGCAGCTCGCCGACTAAAAGCATCGAGGAGAGATGCGGGAGAATGCTGGATTCCGTCGACATCCATCAGCGAGACAGGATGACGACAACTTTGGCGAACAAGTGTCGAAATAGCATCGCGTCCGGTATACGTTCCCGGTTAAGGGCGGATTAAAAGAGCCCTCGGAAGTGCCAAATGTACGGTGAACCAATCAATCGCTAGCGTGAGAATCGCCGAATGAATGTGGGTCAATCTGGAAATAGCGGATCCGCGGATGAGCTCCGCGATTGTCGCGCTGACTAACACGCGGACAATCTCGGACTACTTTGCGAACAGCCTCGAACCGGAACAGCGGAGATCCGCGTCGTGTGCCCTGCTTAATGCCGCGGTCGCCGCTCAGGGGGGGAAACTTTGCTGCGATTCCAGGAATCGTCTATCTCTCGATAGATACGCGCGATATTAGGCGGTAAATTTCGATTTCGAGATAGCGGACGCTTCGCTAGCCCCTGCTGGCGATAATAAATATCCTTACGATGTTGCTTTCGTCGGAGGAAAGCGGGAACACAAGGCTCGACGACAAGGTTCCCTCTTTCTCTCGCGATTTCCGCTCACATCGATCGCGCCCGCGTCGTTATTGCGTCATCGCGGGTCATCGAACGCTCGGCTGGCCGTGAGTTTCCTCCCGTATCCCGCGAATTAGTTCTCGATCGACGCGGCGGAGAAACGCAAGTTTGCAACAGAGAACGGTCTAGGGATATTTTCACGCTGAATCGGGCGCAGTGGGCGGAGCCTCTATCGCGAATTAATCGGCCGCCAATGAGGGATACGAGACAGTGCGCGGCGCTGTCGCATCAACGTCAGCTTGTCTGAAATACCCCGTCTATATCCGTCCATGTCCGACGCGGCTCGCGTCAAAGTAACGGCGGTCACGCTTACGCATGCGCGCGTGCGTGCGTGCGTGCGTGCGTGCAGGCCCATTCCGGAGAAGGGACTCGGCCCCTAATTACGCGAGGAGGCGATTATCAATGGGGAATCCTACTAATAGCTGGATCGCCTCGCGAGACGGGGGGAGGAGCGGCGGGAGGAGGSCYGAACTCGAGACGGCGTGACGGGAAACGTTCTCGGATCTCGCTCGAGCATATCCGTTTCCGCCGGAGCGAAACTCGGGCGCGTTTTCTTTCTCCGTTTAGGAGATAAAAGCGTCAAAAGCGCCGCGCCTCCGAGACAGATCCGCGATGCAAGTTGCGACGACGTGATGGATCGCCGGCAGCTCCTTCCGCCGAGTGCGGGGATTCCCCCGTTATGAGTTTTGTGACGGAATGTACGGCCGCTATAAATAACGCGTATTCTTCCGGGGCGGGCCAGGTCGGGCGCGCCGTTCCGTAAGATAGCCGATAATCGAAGAAGGAAAACGCCGATGGATATAAATACGGGCGGGACTTTGGACGTCGTTCTCCGGGAAGCGCGAGTGCGCGAGTATCGCGCGTGAAACATTCATCCGGACGGAACGGGACGAATCGGATTCCAGTTGCCGTTTCCAGCAACTCGGGAGTACTCGCGGCCACGTAAAGGGCGTAACAAAGCTCATTGCGTCGGTACTTCCGAAGCTCCGCGAGATAATCCCGCGCGGGTCAGCCGCAAGGATCAACCAGGATCCCGGAACAACCGGCTCTTATTCCGCACACAACGCGCATTCCGCCACCCCAGCTACGTGACTATACATAAAGCAGCCGGGGCGGCGGAGGGGGGGGGGGGKGKGGGKGGGTAGGGGATGGTGRGGGGGCACGCCGCAGGAAATTTCATCGCGATGATGGCGCGAGAGCTCGCGCGAATCGATGCAATCCTCCTCGCGGATTTCTCACGGAACGGAACCCCACCCCTCCCCCTCGCCATCGGAGAAAGCAGCGGCGGGAACAGCGGGGAGCAGCAAGGGGTCGCGTCGTTTCGGGCGAATGGAGATTGAAGAGCGAGCGGGGCGACCCTCTAAAGAGAGCAGCACCTAGGGCAATTCGTCTCTCGCAGCTGGACTTTTTCCCCGAGGAATTTTTATTGTCCACCATTGTCGAGGCGACTCGAGGGATCAGTCGTGGGATTAACAATCGAGGCGTCGATAGTCGACGGGGATTAAACTGCGAGCGAGAGAGCGTCCAACGATGCTCCAAGGATGTGGACAGCCGCGCGATCTTGCAGCCGCCGAGATTCGCTTTCGTCGTCATCGGATAACGAGAATGCGTAGAGATGTCAAAAAGTGCGCGATGCATCGCTCGGGCATTCCGCTTCATCTCGTTTCAGGATGTATCCATCGCGCGTAAGGATGATTCGACGGAAGGCAGATGCGAGCGCGGGCGGGGAGGGATAGAAAAAATGGAAACTCGCGTTTGGAGGGAGAAGTCGCTCGCCCGCGATGCGGGGGCCGGCCGGCCCGCGGAATATCAAGGGACGTAAATTGCAACCGATGGCGCAAGGGGTGTCTGCACGCGAGGCGATCGTAAAATCTGCAACGGTGCAACGGGAGTTGAGAAAGTTCTTTACCTCCCATCGAATTCGAGAAAACTCGATATCGCCCGGCCGAAACGTTATCGGCGACCTTTCGCAGAAGTAAGAGAAAATTAGATTTCCCGCGCATCGGAGGCAAACCCTCCCGCAATTTATCTCGCGGAACTAGCGCTCGCTGAATCGAGCGGCCCGCCATTCGATCGCCATTCGTGAGATCCGGGGCGCGTGCCGGCGACGATCTCGTCGCTGCAGGCCATTCGCCGAGAGGCCGGGGCGGATAAAACGCCGGTTTATACCGGGGAATAACAGACCCGATGAAAATGGGAAATTTATATCAGCGCCAAGACACTCGGCCGGCTTCAACTTTCAATTCGCGCTCGGCTCTGCCGGATCCTCCGGGCTCTTTAATCCTCGTGACCCCTCGAAATCCGGAATCGTCGATGTGCGAAGAGAGACCTTTGCTAATCCGCCGAGATTCGCTCTCGTCGTCACGCTGCAGGTGACGATGGCAGCGCACATTAATTAAGACGCTCCGACGTCGCCAGAGAGCGAAATAGAGAGAGAGAGAGAGAGAGAGAGAGAGAGAGAGAGAGAGAGAGAGAGAGAGAGAGAGAGAGAGAGAGAGAGAGAGATATGGCGACTATGGCAATGGACTACAGCCGTGAAGAGGGGGACACAGTGTACACGGCCGTGGCGGCAGTTGCATAATGCAACCGACGATAGCAAGCGGCGCGGACCCATTCGTTACTTCAATTAACGTCAATCCTGTCAGGAGCACGCGCAGCTTCCGTGCATCGCGGCGTGCGCGAGCGGTCTGTCTCGCGCGCGGCTCGGTTAGCGGGCAAGCAAGCATCGAAACGCGAGCGGAACCGAAAAATCCCGACGACACGCGATCGCCGCCGCTCGTCGGCGCGGCCTTGCCCGCGATCAAGAGCTCACACCGCGGCCTGGATACCTGGATAGCAGGCTCCGAATTGTTCGGTTCCGCGCTAATATCGCTCCGTGGAGCAACGTGGGAGCGCGGGGGGAAGGGGGGAGAGGCGAAGGAGGAGCGCGCTGCAGCTAGCAGACGACGCGGGACCGAGCCGCGTTCGGCCTCGCGCGGCTGTCCATAACGCGGATTATCTTTCCTCGAAATTGCAGCCGGGTTATCGCGCGGCCTGTGCCGAATTATTGGCCGACTCGGCCGCCCGGAACTGTATCAACGTTATTGCCGATAAAGCGTGATCGAGTTCGCGCGCGCGTTTACGAGTACGGATCCCGTATGCTGTCGTTCGACGTGCTCGTGTTGCGCGGATCATTTTGCTCGTTATGCTTTCTGGAATTACTAATGTCCGATAGCCATCCTCGATGACGAGGATGCAACTCTGCTCCGGCGAGTTCTTCCTTGATTACTCCATTCCAGCTTGCCAGCTTGTCAGCTTGACTTCTCGTCCTTCTGTCGTCCGTTTTAATCCTTTGCACTCGAGACTGAATAGAGCTGATATTTATCGACTTTTACACCGAATATCCGTCAATGATGTTTACTAAACTGTCGTGCGTCCTCGTTGTACATTTCTTGCGACATCTGTTAAATTCATCACATGTTCCGAGGATGTTCCGAGAATGAGCAAATTTATCGTGCATCGTTAAACGCTCCAACGCGATTACTTTCGACCATGTCCGCAAAATTATCTCGCGCGTTTCTCTAAGAAGCGCATCATCCCACAGATCGGCGATAATCTCTGGGGAATATTCCGATCGGACATTTTAGCGCGACATGAAACGCCTCGGCGTTATCGAGCGGCATTTCCCGGCGCGGGACGGCGATTACTTTCGACCGCGCTGCCGAGGAAGCTATTCCGCTAATGGCTTACGCGTATCTATGCGAGACTGAACGAGCAAAAGTAGGGTCACGCGTCGCGCAATTAGGTCGATTTCACGTCGTTAGATGCATGCGTTAGCTAGATGCCGGAAGATTGCACGCCATCTTGTTCCACTTGCGAACGCGATTATACGAACTTGTTCATTTTCTCCAACCGCTCGAGGATATCGCTCCCCTTTTCTCTGTGTCTCTCTCTCTCTCTCTCTCTCTCTCTCTCTCTCTCTCTCTCTCTCTCTCTCTCTCTCTCTCTCTCTGTCTCGGTGTAATCATATCAATCATTAAGATTCCCTGTAACACGCTCGGTTGACCATCTTTTATCTTTCGCTAAACGATAATCGATAGAAACGTCGATACAATTTTGTGCACTGCATCGATGCAGCGTGAAGATCACTCGATTCGGAAAGCAGATGCCAGACATTTCGTATGAGCATGACGCGCGCGAAAATCGAGCGAAAATTCCAGCCTTGGGACATTCGAGACATCGGCTGGCCGATCGATTAAAGCGTTCGCGCGAGTCCCTTCTTCTCTCTCTCTCTCTCTCTCTCTCTCTCTCTCTCGCCGACAAGAGCATGGCGAATCGAGAGCAAATCGTCGCGACGATCGTGCCGCTCGATTTGTCGCCGCGCCAAGCAGATCCAAAGTACTGCCCGCGAAACGGCGCGAGAGTGCAATGTCGAGTAGTTCTTTCCGCGCCGGTTCGCGCATTCGCGATGCATATCGGCCAAATGACGCGGAAGCTCATCGAGTACGCGCGCAAAGTGGAAGCTCGGAGTAAGATCATCGCTTGCTCGCAGGCTGAACGATCGCAGCCCCGAGTCGGTGTTCAAGTCTGCTTCGGGTAGACGAGCTAGCACTGATGAATCGATTCGCGCCCCGTTTTAATCCACGACGACCACGACGACGATGATGATGATGATGATGTCGCCTCGGTGATCGATCAATTACCTCGAAGCGGAGAGCGATCAAGGGCCAATCTGACCCGGTCTCGTCCCAAGAAGCGCGTTAACGATCGATTCATCAATTTCTTTCCACCCTTCAAGTCCGCGTCAGCGTTGAAGCGGATCTCCCGATGCGTTCTTGCGCGCGCGCGCGCGCGCGAGAGAGAGAGAGAGAGAGACGAGCGCGCCCGCTTTGTTTCTCGGCAAAAAATCACGGCTCGATCCGCGAACGCGATGATCGCGCTAATTCGCTAATTCAAGAATGCACTTGCCACTCGAGATCCTCGAGACGTCTCCATTCCGGGCACGTCACTCTCGTAGATAATTCCCTTCCCCGTCTCGACACACACACGCACACACACACACACACACACACGTGTGCACACACGCGACGTATAATCGGGGCAGGCTCGCTACGTGCACGGTCGACGACGATGACCCGAGCGGAGCGAGCTGCAGCGAGATTCCGCAGACGCGGGATCGAAGGAACAAAAGTACCAAGGTCCACGTGCCGGGAATGAAAGGAGCGGAAGCGCGCCTCGGAAGACTCGAGAACCGGGACGTGATTCGGCGCCGGGGAAGGAAGCCCGGATCTCGCGGAAGCCGTTTAGGTCGACGCGTCGCGCTAAAAGCCAGCCGATCGTCAAGATTCTAACCAGCTGCGAACGTTCTCGAACGTTCACGTTGATAAAACGAGAATCACCGGCGACTTTGACGTTTCCACGACTTCCGCAGCGACCCCCCTCCCGACTCGGTCAATGTGTCCCTTCGCATTTACCCTCGACGTTGTATATTTATGGCGCTTATATTTGGCTGTCGGCTAACCGGGACGATGCGGCAGATGTCGTGTCAGTTAATTAAACGATGATTAAATCATCGTTATTTCTGCGGAGGCGGTATATAAAGCACGTCCTCCGAGATTCATCGGGCGGCATGGAGATGCTTTTTCTGACATCACTCGAAGAGAGATGAGAGAGAGAGAGAGAGAGAGAGAGAGAGGCTGCCTCCACGTTAACCGGAGACCGCGGAGCGATCGAACGCGAGCCTCTCGATCGGCGGAACGAGCCAACGGAAGGTATCGCTTTGATTTCTTGAGATTTCCCGAGAAGCTGGTCGTCGCCGGGCAACAGGTTATTTAAATTAAGGCCTGCTGTTCCCCGAGACGAATGACGACGAGCGAGCAGAAGAAAGGTAATGCGAACGAGCCGAGACGATTGGCAATCGATACGTACGTGACCGGCTTCCGAGAGAAGCGCGACGCGAAACAMCCCTCTGTCTTCCTCCTCCCCCCCCCYCCCSCYCCCCCYCCCGCCATTGTGCTAGCATATATCGTATTCGAGATCGTGTTGATACGGTCAAACTGATGCGGCAACGATAAACTCGCGGATTCATCCGCCGTCCGTAATCATATTCTGATCAAATGAATCAAGCTAAATATCCCGCACGCTTGGGGGATAATCTGGGGGAGAATTGCGACGGGAAGGGGAGCAGATGGAGGAACCGCGAAGAGGCGCTGTAGCGAGGCGCTGTTCCGGCTGAAAAATTGCGATTGAAAAGAGAATTTTTCAGTTAGCTTCTAATGAACCGCGCGGGATTCCCCGGCAAGATTTACGGCGGGAAAGTTCATTGTCCCCCGGCCAATATGCGAACGCTAATTGAATTTGCCGCAAGTTCGCCGCCACTAATGCCTTTCATTATGCAACAATTTGCATAATAAATTTATGGCTTCCTTCTTAAAGCGGAGAATTTGTAAAGTCACCCTCGACGCGGATAAGCCGCGGCTGAATTTAATAGAAACCGGCCGCTGCTAAGCGAGAGCCTCAAACTCGCCCGCGTATGCATCCCCCGAGCATGAGACAGCGGACGGTGGATTTTAATTACGCTAGGTTATTAGTCCTCCGCATCGGGAGACGCGATGCGGGGAGGAGAGGAGCAAAGAGCCCTCCAAGCTTCGCTGCGATCCATGGAGGCTCTCCGGAAAAGTGCCGTGCCGGAAAAAGAGCCGGCAATCGGACAAAGTGGAGCGACCGAAAATACGTTGCACGAAAATGTCATCCCGCTCGGGAATATTATGTCGGCCGGAATATGCAAAGCGGAATGCCGAATAAGAGGAATCGCGATATCGAACGTCGGACAATAGGACGCTGCCCCGAAAAATGTGTTATTCATGAATTTGTGTGCCCGTCTCCCGTCCATTTCTCTCCCGCGTGCGCCTTCGCGGGGATTATTCCTCTCTTATTTCGGCGCTGTAATTTTCCGCTGCTGCTTGCCAGTCGGACATTTCGAGAGGGCATGTTTTCCTCGATCGCGTCGACGGGACACGATAAATTTCCAAAGTACGGCTGACGCCGTACGGAACAAGCGCAGGGAAACGAGAAAACGCCCTTCCGCGATTCAGTTCGCGCGAATAAAACACACGGGCGGAAACACGGGAACGCGAGATCCGGATCGATATCGCGGATCCACGATCGGATATATTACGGACCTTATTACATCCTTTTGAGGATTTAACCTCGAGCGTCATTTCTCGTGATAGCCTTCTTGTCCCAGGGATTTCCTCGGCGGAACTTTGCTCCTCGATTTAACCGCGCGCCGCGATTGACGTGGCTGATTTCAGCGCGCGTGGAACGTTATTTTCGCGAGATAGCTTGTTCCTTGATCGCAAACAGCCCGCGTTCTTCCGCCAGGACGGGCGAGGTCATAAATTAAAATTGCCGTTCGCTCGCGTTGCGAAATTAAAACGGTAGAAGGTGAACGTGAGGAAAGAGAGAAGCCTGCTATATCTAATCGACGAGGGAAATATCGGCAGGAATAAAGTATCTCTCGCGCCGTCCGACACTCGCACAGAGAGAAATAATTATTTTGCCCTCCAAACATACCCTCGAAACATACGAAATAAGTCAAAGAGATCTGTATTACATCGATCTCGTCGATATTTCGACGCCGAGTCCTCGCATTATCGCGCGCGCTCTACATTCGGAATATATTAGGTTAACAAATTAATTTCTTGCTTTCCCTATCTCGCCGACTTTGGAAATCAATTTAGGTTAGGTGGATATTTGTGCGATCCCGAGTGCCGATCTACGCTCTCAAATGAACTAGCGGTTAACATAACCTCCAAAAACAGACGTACACATGCTGGCTTTCCAAAAGGAGCGCGATACTTGGCACGGCATTTTTCTCGCATTTCAGTTGAAAAAGAATACCGCTGAAGCCGCTGAAATGATTTCTTGCATTCTTGTTGGGGACGCAGTGATTCGTACGACTCGTGAAAATTAATCTTAAAGACGGAAAACATCTCGGCCTAAACAATTTGAAGAAACAGTTCCGCAGCACCGCACTGGATCGAAACTTTAGTAAGAAAGCATTCGTACACCTGTTTATTTATTCGAAACACGTGGCTGATGTTGGCGAACAAATATTTCGTTTCTCGTTAAATACGAGTTGCAAAGTTATTAGGCGCATTATGCCGGCCGATCGCATCGCGCAATATTCAATATTGTCGCGTCACTTTCCAAATAACTTGAATTCAACGTGCGCGTCATTAATGGAAATTACATTATCATCGTATTAAATTAGTCCGCAGAATGGGTATAAAACGGTTGCCAATTAACGCCCGGAAATGAAATTCGACATCAATCGCGTGTCGTTTCGATCGCGCGACGCACATGTATCCAAATTGCATCTCGCAGGGGCTCCCGCTCTCGGCTGCCGAGAATTTCCCTCGCGGAAAGTCTGATCCCAAAGTCGCGCGCGCTAGTTTCTTCGAATTGGCTGATCGACTCTCTCTCTCTCTCTCTCTCTCTCTCTCTCTCTCTCTCTCTCTCTCTCTCTTGCGCGCGCGCGCGGGAAAGCGAGCAAGAAGCAGCTAATGCAGCGCGATGTAGGGCGGCCGTGAAAGGAAAGTCGCGGGGATTAAGCTCGCGAGAAACTCGCGTATTTTAATCGGCGGTTATGGCGAGCGGGACGAGATTACGTGGCTCGTGATTAAATGGCGAAACGGCCGCTTAAAGCGCTTACTCGCCGAGGTCGCGGCCGGATCTCGCTCTTCTCGCGTGGAGCGCATGCGCGCGCGGGAGAAATACGAAGCACGACGCGAGCTATCCATCCTTCTCGCTGGATATTGTGCCGGGGCTGTCTATCCGCGCGGCGGAGATGCATTTTTCCGGCGGCTTTGTGCGAGCGTGCATACAATGCGCCGCGACCGAAAAGCGCCGCAATAATTCTGCGGCCTGCGACTCTGCGCGAGGGCGGGCGGGGGTGAGGGAGGGAGGGAGGCGGCGGCGGTCGTTTTCTTATCCGCCGCGCGAGATAAATGCAGCGGATCTGCCGCGGTCGCTTATTATCGTGGGAGTTAACAAGAATAAGCGCGGCACGTGGTTCCCCGGTTAAAGCTGATAAATCTCCAATTCTCTCCCTTTTCTCCTCTCTCTTTCTCTCGTTTACTCCGGACGAGAGCGTCGTCGTTGGACGCAAGCAGGTGAGAATCGATCTCGCGCGTTCCGAGTTAGCCGGCCATCGCTCCGCGATAAGGTTCGATAAACTCGGATAACACTAGCTTGTAAATCGTCGCCGAATGGAACAACGCGTGGCCAGTCCCGTAATTTCCAATGCGCGCGACGTTAATGTAACGCACTCGCACCCGTATTTCTCTCAAACGCGAATGCGCCGCGTTCTCTCAAGAGGATAGCCGCGATCCATCCTTCTCAGTGGAAACTGAACTCGGTCGCTCGACATTCTCCGGAAAGAGAAAAAGAAGGCCGCGCCGGCCACGAAATACGGGACGGGAATCGCGTAAACAAGGGTCACAAATATTTGCTCGGGAGCGGAAAGTTGGGCCGATTCTCCTACGCGATTTTCCGTGCGATCGTTTCCCCGCAACGGGGAAATTTCGCGATAGATATACAGATAGACGCGTTTTCCCTCGCGCGACCGAGTATTCGGCATTATTTTCGTCGCTCGCGATAAACAGATTCGCGAGACGTGAGAATAAAAAGGGAACTATTTGGAAATATTCGACCGCTCGGCGGAGATCTGTATTCTCGAGCGCGCGCGCGCGCGCGCGCCAAGTGCGCGGGAAAATTTAATTATCGCCCTTTCTGCTTTACGCGTGTCAAGCCCCGACATTAGCCATTCGCTTTTTATTATGCATTACGCTCGTTACGGCCGAACGAACGCGCGCGTGGAACGGCTGCGGCAGTTCCGCCGTTAATTTCCCCGTTGATGTCGCCACGAAAACACTCGATTCCACTCGAAACCACGGAAACCATAAACGGACAAGCCGCGCGTGTAATCGATACAGCCAACCGGATAGGAAGCGCAAGATAATACGCGCCGCTGGCCTCGCGATATCGCGTAGTTTCTCTTTGAACGAAAACGCGGCGCTTCTTCGCGGCGACGAAATTTTTCTCCATCAAAATCCAACGATGATCCAACGATGCTCCAACGGGAGAGTCATTTCGCAAAACCTTGCCAGGATGTTTCTCCTTTTTCTTTCCAGAAAATCGTAACGTTCGTTTATGTGACAGTTTCGACGCTCTAGCAGTTTGTGTTACAATTACATTTCGCATTTGTGTAATCCGCTTGCATCGACCAAATATTTCAAAGGCCTCTAACAGACCGCGATGAATATTGAATGTAAATATCAGCGGATTTCATAGCATCGAAATTCTTCGCGCTTCCCTTCCAGGGGGGAGGGGGCACGCAAAGAAAGGAAGGACTTAAAGGATTAAAGAGCGCACGAAAGAACAGAGAGAGAGAGAGAGAGAGAGAGAGAGAGAGAGAGAGAGAGAGAGAGAGAGGAAGCCTATACAGAGAGCGGACTCTTCGCGAGACGCGGCGTGTAACAGCCGCAGCAGCAGCAGCATTCGTAAACGAATGATAAAAATTAATTAGCCGCGCCTCGCTGGCCAAACACAATCGCAGCGAGCGCCGCGGCCGGTTTTAATCAACGTAGGTAATTAATCCCGCGCGAGCTGCAGGCTCTAATTGGACCGAGGATCATTGAGGATCTTCGCGCCCGGCCTTCGATATCAATCGACAGAAGTTTCTTAATGGCCGAGAGAAGCTTGAAGAGAGCGAGAGAGCGAGAGAGAGAGAGAGAGAGAGAAAAGAAGCGTCTCCACAGCCTATTTACGCCTCCGTTATTAAAGTTCCATAAAAAATTCGACGCCATCGAGAAGACCGGCCCTCGCGCCCTTGCCGCTGAATCTGTACGACGTGGATCGCGAAAGTTGCATGCCGCGAGTTCATCGAATGCAATATCCGAGTGTAGAGAACTCCCTGACCTCGAAACACAGCGCGCGTCTTGTTTTGCATCGGATTTTAGAAACGTTTCCTCTTTCGAGGAAATACGATCTGGACATTGACGCAATGTCGCGTTTTCTGTTTGCTCGTCGGGGATTTTGAGGAAAGATAACTCCTTTAAGCAGACAATAAGCAGTCGGCAAGTGTACTCGTCAGCTTTTAACGACGCGAGTCTTCTTACAGGACCGTGTCCTGTGTTTCATTCAGTGTGCCTATTGTTCCATTTTACAGATCGGCATCAGTGAGATAAGACACGATTTCAGCGAGGCCCGTGATGAGATGATAGATTGAAACGCAAATTCAGGCAAGAGATTCAGTTCCCTGTCTTTGCGATCAAACGAAAGCGTATTACTTTCTGGAATCTCGAGAGATCTTCTTCTTCATCTTCTTACAGGACCATGTCTCGTGTTTCATCCAGTGTGCCTGTTCTCCTGTGATGTCTATGTCCAACTTTCGCATCAACCTTTCGGGAGCCTAAGAGTGTCTAGTTTTTCATTTTTTGTGATTTTCGCAAACCAGTTATCATCCATTCTGTTTACGTGGTCTCTCCATGCTCGGCTTCTGATTCTGGTCTCCGTCTTACGACATCTCGAATCTCGCAGTGTGTTGCCAGTGATGCATCTTAAGGTGCTCATTTCCGTTGTTCTTAGTAGACGTAATGGTAATGGTTGTTTCCGCTCTTGTTTCAATGACGTAGGTCATTACAAGTCTCACGCGAGTTTTACACATCTTTACCTTGCTTCCCAAGCTCATGTACTTGTTTCTCCAGATTATGTAACGCGCAAGTAATCAGGCGTCGTTTGCGCTTGCACTTCTTCCTTCAGGTTTGTGAAAGCGCGCGATGCCGGCTCGCCATTAGTGCCCTTAGGCTTACGTTTTTACGTATTTACGCGCTGCGCTGGGAAGTCGCGACGTGATAATCGATAACTGCCTCGCGCAACGCAATTTTAATCATCGACGATTCGAACGTTCGAACTTTCGGAATTGTCGATTGATATCGTTACACAAATTCCACGCGCATGCTTCATCCCTCCATTCATCTGTCCGTTGCGCGACATATTAAGCAGATTTCAAATAATAATAAAATTTAGTCAATTCGCAGGGATTCAGGGGTGCCTTTCCGCACTGTTCCGGATAATTTCATGGGCTACGCAAACGCGGTTCCGCCGCTCTTCCCGTTACACAACCGCCAGGCATCGAGTCCAGCGAGTGCAAATAACGGAAGTTATTTGCCGAAAACGGAACATCCTGCCCCCGCCGAATTACCCTAATCATGACGGCACAGTCAAACACGGCAGTTTTCCCGCGCCGACTAACAAGTCCGCGAGTTCACCCGCTCGCGGAACATCCTTCCCCTCACTTTACCAAGATCTCAGAGTCACCCCGTTTGGGGGGACGCATCCGGAAGACAGTGACGGATTAAGAGATCTCGGGAGACAATCGCGATCGACGTCACCGCCGAAAGAAACGCGGCAAGATCGGATGCGATCGGCGGCTCGGATTTCGGCGTGTAAACGGCAGGGAGGGAAATTCTCGAACCCGCGGCGAGGGTGGGGGGCAGAGATCGCCGACCTGCAATTAAAAAGCGAGACGTCGCGCGCTCAGCAGCAGTCCATCCGCGACACGCCAGCGGCACGTGTCAAAGTTCGACGAGAACTCGCGACTGAATTAACTAATCGGCCGCGCAATTTATGCGGCAACGTCATTCACGAGGCTGGGCTGGCTCGCCGGCGGGAAATCATCAGAAAGATGCGGGTTCCCCGCGTTGAGATTTGCAGATTCGCGCGCAAGAGTGAAGCGAGAAGAGGCGTCTCCGCGGATCCGCGCGCGAGCTCGATCATCATCAGCGACAGCTTTCGGTGCGGAAGCGCGCCATGACGTTTCCCGCGATGACGATCGCGAGACTTGGCGATCCCGTTTACACGCGAAATGCCACCCCACGCGGATGATTAATAACATGCCGCCGCCGACACGTCGAAACGCGCGGCCGTAATTGTTTCGCGACAGCGCGACAGCTCGCGCGCAATGCAAATTTATAAATTTCCCAGATTAAACAGCGGCGGACGCTCCCGACAGCATTGATCGATGGCGAACCACCCTCTCCTCCGCCCTCCCTCCCTCTCACGGCTTGCTCGTTTCCTCATTTCGCCGGGACGGAGAGCCGGGACGACATCGCTCGAATTTCATTCGAGCGGAACGCGGAGAGCTCAAGCGCTCCAGCGCCGGGCTCTATCTCGAGGCTCTAGCGAGGTGCGTGACGGCTAAATTAAAAATACAACAACGGCGAGTGTTACAAAGAAGAGAGAGAGAGAGAGAGAGAGAGAGAGAGAGAGAGAGAGAACATCCCCGTTACGATGCGTGCATTACGTTAGCGCGGTCCAACACGCGACGTGTCTCCGTGGGGGAATTCCTGATCGGATACAACTTTACGTTTACAGTTCCACAGATAATTATTCGCCCGCGAAATGATGCGCGACAATGAGCGGCCGACCGCGCTGAGACGAAACGCCCGTGATCAGCGCCGATTAAAGGTGCGTGCGCGGGGTGGGCGGGCGTAATTCGCGATAAACGTCGGATCTAAGCGCGCTAACGCGCGGCGAACACGATGACAAGTAATTACGGTGATGAAAGCGAACGAGCGCGGAGAGCGCGGCGCACGATACGGATATTTTCTTTTTTCTTTTTTTTCAACTCCCTTTCCTTTTCAACGGGCGTGTTTCGAAAGAGCGTTGCGTGCCTCCCGGAGGAGGAATATCCCGAGAAGATGTCTTACGGAAAAGGCGTCGAGGCGGTGCTCGCACAGGTCGAGATCCAACGATGAGGGGAAATGCGCGGAGCGACATTCCATGTTAACCTTGTATCTACAGACAGAAATTAATTACGAATTAAATATTTATGGTTAACCGATTAGGAAGATTCTAGTGGTCGACGAGTGATCCGCGGCAGAGATGCTGCGAAGGGCGGTATCAACGAAGAGAGCACTGGCAGAAGAATCAGACTAAACAGGAACCCGGACCGTTAAACGCTTTCTTATCCGTGCAGAGGAAAACAGATGCAAGAGATAACGTCTCGCTAATGTCACAAGAGATTCAGGCGACTACGACGGCCAAGGAACGATAACGTACGACCGGCAGATCCAAGAAGCAGAGCAACAATGTCGACTGAGAGTTACAAGATGACACGACTGAATGGCGACAAGATACGATTCAGCACGTCATTATCCAAGCGTAATATTGAAAACAGGATTCGGAACGAGACCGAGACCGTCGACCGTCTCGCGGAGTCACATACGAAGCCGAAGAGAGCATCGGCAAGCTTCCTTCCTTCTCCCCCGATCAGAATCATGAGACAACGGCAGGCGCCTCTTTGTCACATGGCGTCGCCGTGGACACTAAATTAATATAAACGTCCTCGGTTATCCCGCGAACTCTTCCCCGCTCTTCGGGATAACCGAAGGGCATTACCGCCTCCCTCCCCCTCCCCCTCCCCTCTCATCGTCTCTGTCTCCGAGCCGGCAAGCGGATAATGCCGGATAATGCGCCCGGCGTGTATAAAATGCAATTGTGAAAGTGCGCCACCCCCTCCCCCTCCCCTCCCCTCGCGGGGAAGGGTATCGCCCGCGAAGTCGGGCCGAAAATTATACGCCCTTTAAATCCCACCGCTCGAGACGCAACGCGCGCCGGTGGTAATTGCTTTTTTTATGCGGCTTTTCCATGCACCTCCGGTAAGAGCTCGTTCTCCGCGACGGGGCGGGGGACGGGGGGACGGGGGAGAGGGGCGACGCGGCCCCCTCCCCCCTGTTGTTTTCCGGCCGCAGGAAGAGGGAGGAGAGGGGGAGGGGGAGGGGGAGGGGGGCTCGCGGTAATGCCGCGAGTAATTGCTAAATTTGCATTCCCGCGTTTGCGGCGGCGTTTGCCGGGGCCATCGCGCCGCCACAGCGCGAAAACTAGAATTCGCGCGGTCAAGGGTGCGAGGGAGGTCATTTTTCTCCTTCAACGTGCGGACCCGGCGGACGTGCACATAATGTTGAAATTAAAAGCAACTTGTCTCAGTAAGTCGGCAGGCGAAACATTCTGCTGGACGATTTTCGGGTGGCTGCTCTTGCCGTCAGGAGTGAACGAGGATTCTATTCCAACCTTGGATTCTATTTCCAATTCCAACTCCTGATCGACCAGCTGCGAATGATTGCTCGTTGTTTACATAAACTCGGCCTTTCTCTTCTTAAATCTCGAGGAGACACGCGTCTCTTTGCATCGTTAACGCGTCGAGCAAATACTTTCAGCTCCTGGCGCCTGATGAATACCTGAGAGTGAGGGGGGGGGGGRGAGAGAGAGAGAGAGAGCGCAAGTTGGCGCCTTTGTCAATGTGTCGGTGTTTCTCGCCATGTTCGCCGGATAAAGATGTCTCGCGGCGATTTGCCGAAGATTTTCTTTCTCTGTCTTTGTCTCTGCCCCTCTCTCTCTCTCTCTCTCTCTCTCTCTCTCTCTCTCTCTCTCTCTCTCTCTCTCATCGTTGCCTGTCGGAGGGGAATTAATTCGATTAAAGATTTCGAAAAAGCCTCCCGCGCGTCGATTATGCTTGATGGAGCGTCCCCATTCGTAGGATTTAATTAGAATTTTTATAATTGAATTTCTAAAGTTGGGGTATTTTTGATATTCATAATATTGATTCCTCCTATCTTTGACGGTTGTATACTCATTGCGTTTGTATCATTAAGAATGGTTAGTAATTACGAGAATTATTAGTGGTTCAAAATAAATTAAAAAGAGCGATACGTGAAAAATTTCTTCAGACAAATCTAATCGCGGACTGTCATTCAACGAACAAGTCCCTCTGTAATTTGTAAAACACTGTCAAATTTTCTAATTCTAAACCTCCAAGCTAATTGAAAGCAAGCCATTAATTACTATAACAGGACATCTACAAATCCTAGTCTATAGCTATAATTTCATCAGATTATGGCTCATCATTGAATCGATTATATGCAAATATATTCTCGTGAAACTTTTCAACGATTGTCAGCTATTGGAGCGATTTGATGACTCAACATTTTCAACATTAACGACGCAAAGTCTGAATTCTCCTTTTCTTCCTTTTTTTTATGTTTGAACGAATAATCGTTTATTAAATAACACCGCACGGCGACGTTGAGATTAATCTGGCTTCACGCTCTGCTGAAAGCAGACGCGATTGTTACTCGTTGAGCGAGAAGCGACCCTATGCTTGTTCAGCTTCGATGCGGCTTCCTCGCCTAACAACTGTCGCATTCCGAGAAACGGAAACTTGGCCGTCGCGGAGGGCAAGGGCGCGTTTTACGCGGAAGTCGAGATTTCGTAAAGGGAGAACGGAAGGACACCGAGAGTGGCGGGAACAATGGAACCATGAATGGAACCGGAAAGGTTTCGCTATCATCAATACATCCTCGCAGAGCGAGAGCAACGGGAAAGAGAAATCAGCCTTCTCAGCGAGGGAATACCAAATTCCCGGAATTCGGGGAATTACCGAGGCGAAGAGATGAGAGAATAAGCGAATATTCCCTCCGTGACGTCGGGGAGCGGCGGAATGAAGGGAGGATGAGCGTTCTCCGCGATGAAACGGAGAACGGCTCTTCGCGCGCACTGACGATCCCCCTCCCCCCTCCCCCYCCCCGCCGCCGCCACCCCCTTGGACAAGGGGGAAGGTTCTTCGCTGCGTCTCGCAGCTAGGAGGAAAATACTCGATCCGGCAGTGGAAGCCGCGACGCGGCTCGTTCAAATATTTGGCCGATGCATATCCGATGCGTATATCCCGCGCGCATATTGCAGTCATCCGACTCTGATTCATGCGGCGCAGAGCGCGCTTTCCGACGAGCGCGAGCGCTGATTTGGCAGAGCTTTCCATTGGCAATAGGCAGACAAGAGGTGGGTAAAGCCTCTTGTCACAAGCCCCGCCTTGAAATCCTCAATTTCCAAAGCCTCGGGGCTCTATTTTCGCGCGCTGCTCCATCGTGAGGACGCTCGCCGCCGGTGTGCGCATGCGCGCGGGCGCCAACCGATTTTTGCCGACGTCCCGTTGACGCGTCTCGTTAAGAGCCTTCTCTCGCCTGCCCCGGCGCGGCTTCTTGTTTGTCTCCGCTAATCCGGCTTATTTTTAATGTAATTAGATCTGCGTGGCCCGATTTCAAGACCTTGCCGGATTCGTCGGTTTATCCGTCCGCACAGTCGTGGCGCGCTAATGACCACTTTAGCAAGATGATTACAAGCGCGACGCGAGTCCAATCGTAAAGTGGCTTTCATCAGCAAGTCCCTAAATAATCGCAGTCTCTCGGTGACAAGCAGAGTTCAATCGAGGCGAAGGTCGATCGAGCGCGCGAGCGGAAAATACGCTCGCTGTGGCCAATAAATATCCGGCAATTTCCGATATGACCCGCGCAGCAGGGTTCAGCGAGCGAAAAGCGATGAGGATGGATCGACGAAGAATCGGGCGACCGATGTCGCATTATTCTTCCCGCTCGCTGAGGGAAGGAGCGCCTCCATCGAAACCGCGTTTTCCCCAGCATCGGAAACGGTACGCGTGTAGCTTGACAAAGTTGCGAGCGTGACGAGAATCGACGAATAGCGAGGCGCGGGCGGCCGCTAATCGAGAAAAGTGTCGGTTGCTCGAACGAGACCGTCCCGCTTTTCGGGGGCCGGTCTGAAAGGTCAGACGACGCGGTGCTTGAAGCCACGTGGGCGCCGGCGTGCGTGCGAACGGAGCGAACGGATTCCGCTCGCGTGAAGGAGCACGGCACTGCTCGGCGTGTCACGCTAATGCCCGCGGTAGGTAGGATCAGATAAAAACCGGTTAATCCATCTTGTGTGTCGCGCATGTCGGCAACAGGCGTTAAATTACAAGATTTACGGCGGCGCGCGGGTGCATCGATTACGATAAAGCAAATGTCGCTTAAATCGCCGGCGTTTACGTTTTTGCCGGCGATTCTCGATCCGGACCGCGCGATTTCAGCGAAAGCGGCAGCTCGTTTATTTCAATTACACCATCATTGGATCAGCGCGGGCCAATGGTAAAGGTAAACCCCCCCACAGGAGGGTTTTGTTTCCCTCGTGAAAGTGCCGCGCACTTTGCTTAATTATAGAATAAAATCAGAAATTCTGCCGCGCCGGATATCCATCGATCGATGTCAAATTGCACGAAACTGSGRRGGGGRGKGGGGGGGGGGGGGGGGGGGGGCTGCTCATTATGCGCCGACATGATCAGTCTCGATGACTCCCTCCCCCTCCCTCCCTCCTTTTGCTTTTCCTCGCGTGAACGCGGAATTCGTGCAGGACTCGCGAGAGATCCGTCCGCCGGCGACTCGGAAATTCACGCGATTCGCGACTCGCGGCGCTAATTAGCCGTTGCTAATTGAGGTCTCGAATGATGCCACTCGCTGATTGGAATCGGTAGAGAGTCGCCGTTAAAAAACGGACGTAGAGCGAACGAGTTTCGCCAACTTGCCCCCGAGCCGCGAGTAAGCATCGCGTAAAACGCCGACAGAATTTTAAGAACGGCACGCGCTCCCCAACCCCGTTGTCTTCCTCCTCTCTCTCTCTCTCTCTCTCTCTCTCTCTCTCTCTCTCTCTCTCTCTCTCTCGAGATTCGTTACGCGGCATATTTGCATATCCGAGTTCGCGCATAAATTTGAGAGGACGGATATATGATACAGCAGGCTAATTGTCGATGTACTCACCTTCGCAAAGTCGATTTTTAACGTGCAGCAGCCAGAGTATATGTCCGCCCCGTGTAGTGTCTCTTTCGCCCTGGTCGCCGATTCCACCGAATCGAACGTGATAGCCGGAGAGGTCAGTTAAGGATGCGAAACGCTTTGCGTGAAAGAAGGGGGTCAGATCCCGATAAACCTGATGATCCGAGAGACAAGAAGCAGGCGACGCGCACGCGACGAGCGAATTATTTGCCAGACGGGCTCACGAAGGGATGCAGATGTCGTAAACGACGGGGGCATGCATTATTTCCGCGACGGAGAGGAGGCTGTAAATGACGATGTAAATGGCGATAAAGTCCGCCGTGACGCGGAGAATCCAGCGACTGCACAGCCGCGCGCGGCGTGACGATTGTCATTCGGATTACCAAGTAATCCGAGTAATCCGGGACGGAGATAGGAGGCGACGAGGCGAGAGACTCGCCAAGAGGCCTCCGCGCGATGAAAAAGCGGCAAAAGTTCGCAATCGCGATAGAGATGTTCGTTACGCCAATGGCAGCGCGAGAGCGTGTCAAAGTGCGCGGCGAGTTGATCCCGCGGGCTTCGAGTTCGCCTTCGAGCTCGGCGCCGATCCGACAGGCTGACCCGGAAGTCGAGTCGAATTCGCACGGAAGCGCCTCCGAAGAGGGGCAACTGCTCGTTACGCGGATTCCTCGAGAGAATCTTCAGGTTTCCCGATTGCGACGCGGGCGGGAATTTCCTTCCCCCAATATGGGTTGCTTTGCGTTTCCGGAAGTAGGCACGCGCTTCTGCGTCGAGCCTTCAACGCGGAGGCGCACAATATCCGCTAAAATAGCGCCGGGACATTAGCGGTATTGTTCTCGCTGATTTATCGCGACCCGCCTCGAAGCGTTAATCTGCGTAATCGCGATCCGGGGGTGACGCGGGGTCACCGTCGAACGCTCGAGAGTGCACCTGCACTGCAAAGGATATTCAACCATGGCTTGCACGCCGTTCTTCTTGAAGATCACGATGCGCTGGACTTGCCCGCTGGGCGCGCTGATCGTGTGCAACACTTCCTGCAACAGAAAAGAGGAATGCGCTTTAGACAGGTGTATTTCGGTATACTTGCTCTCGATCGCAAGGTCGATCTCTCGCAGCTGAAAAAACGGCGCGCCGTATCGAGGGCCTTCGGAGATGCGCCGAGACGCCTCGCACTTCCGCCAGTCCATTTCCAGCGCATGATGGATGCACGTCGTACATCACGCGCGCCGCTGATCGAACGAGCCAAGTCTGCGCGCAAGCGTTCCCGCATGCGATCCGAGACAGAGAGAGAGAGAGAGAGAGAGAGAGAGAGAGAGAGAGAGAGAGAGAGAGAGAGAGAAAGTCCGTACAGCACAGAGAAAGAGGAGCCGCGTGGCGAGACAGATGGCGAGCTTCTCGTTCGGTCGATTCCGCTTCTGCCGAGCATTTTTCACTCGTCGTCGCTTTCCTTCCGATGGGAACCGGAAGCTCGACGGAGGAACGTGGGACGCGAAACGCGTCTGCGCGCAACTCGCGCGAGATGATCGAACGCTGCCAGCCGCGAATCGGATTAATCGCACGTGGTCGCGTGGGAGCGCGACACTGATTTACACTGCAATCAACGTAACTTGATCCTCGGGATCCTCGATCGCGAGTACGTCATCGACGCATCGGAGCATCATTCATTTCGGACGTCGAGGAAACGTTTCCGATTATTTATACAGCAATGCGCGCCCGATGACGCTTAACGGCCGACCCGCCTTTGCGCGGACAAATCCCGCCAATTTACGAGAGAGAGAGAGAGAGAGAGAGAGAGAGAGAGAGAGAGAGAGAGAGGGAGAGCGCGACACGCGCTGAAATAGACAACTAATAAAATAAGCTACCCGGAGAGACCATTTCGCCGGCCGGGAGAGCAATTCGCGCATTTCGCGACCGCTTGCTAAACCGTAATCGTTAACGGAGCTGCCGGCGACGCGGCCTAAACGCACCGCGCGGACCTGCGGATGGATCGTGACGCATTTTACACCGAGGCGCTCGATAATTGAGAACATTTAGCGCGGAACGCGTGTTCACCTGTCGGCCCGGCCTGAGATTGCGCGGCACGAGCGATGACACGACGTGGCCCGTTGCCAAGGCAGCCTCAGCCTCAGCCTCAGCCTCCTCCCCCCTCCCCCCTCCGCCGTAGCTTCGTCGCGGAGCGTTTCTCCGGACGAGGGAACGCGGTGCAACTGGTGGAGGGACATTCAGCGTCGCCCGCGCAACTTTGTCCGGTAAGAATTGCATCTTCGATGCAATTCTCGCTACTCGCTGTTTGGATTTCTCGGCCGCGTATCGGGCCGAGTTTCGCGATGTGACAGGGATGTTCAGCTCCCTTGGCCTCGAGAGTACCGAGGGACTCGGAGTGGGAGAGAAATCACGGCTGGAATATCATCGTAGCCGGCAATTAACGGTAACATTGTTCCAGCAACAGTAGGGTCGCTGTCTGTTTGTTTTTCGCGGCCTACAGCGCTCGTTGCGAACGAGGACCTCGGCCGTTGCTGACAGTCGGTTGAAATCGGGGACCGGAAGGAAACGGAGGTTCGATCTTGGATCTCGAGCGACGGCGGAGCGACGTCCAGCGGACCGGGCACTCTTTCGTGCGTAGCGTCAAACCGAGCGAGCCTCGACCCGAGGCTGTTCTCTATCATAAATCCATATCCGAGCGTTCAG
Source organism: Eciton burchellii (assembly GCA_020341155.1). Lineage (NCBI taxonomy): Eukaryota > Metazoa > Arthropoda > Insecta > Hymenoptera > Formicidae > Eciton > Eciton burchellii. The sequence goes on from JAHMML010000064.1 coordinate 737,487, forward strand.
CCGCGTAGCGCAAGCTTGGCAGACTCCAACCGGCCCCTCCCCTCTTTGAATTCAGCAATCTCGCTATCGAATGTTATTCACTACTTTAGTTGATGCTTTATATAATGAATTAAAAATTTTAATCAAATACCCTCAATATATATATTTCAATGAAATTTCAATTAATTAATTTGAATCAATTTACAATTAAATCTTAAAAAATATAAACATTAAATTAAACATTCAACAAATGAATAAATTATAACTCATCGAACCCTAAATATTCATTTTAATCAAATACCCTCAATATATATATTTCAATGAAATTTCAATTAATTAATTTGAATCAATTTACAATTAAATCTTAAAAAATATAAACATTAAATTAAACATTCAACAAATGAATAAATTATAACTCATCGAATCCTAAATATTCTACACTTTGATTGGAATTAATTTCTCAGAAAATCTGATTAATATCTATAACAAATTATAAACAATAAGCTTGGCAGACTCCAATCGGCTCCTCACCCCCTCCCCTCTTTGAATTCAGCAATCTCGCTATCGAATGTTATTCACTACTTTAGTTGATACTTTATATAATGAATTAAAAATTTTAATCAAATACCCTCAATATATATATTTCAATGAAATTTCAATTAATTAATTTGAATCAATTTACAATTAAATCTTAAAAAATATAAACATTAAATTAAACATTCAACAAATGAATAAATTATAACTCATCGAATCCTAAATATTCTACACTTTGGAATTAATTTCTCAGAAATATCTCGTTAATATCTATAACAAATTATAAACAACAAGCTTGGCAGACTCCAACCGGCGAAGATCGACCGTGAGTGAGTTCTCCAACGAGCGGTGTGATTCGACGTTGACCTAACTCGAGCTTGTTAATTAAAAGACCTTGACAAGCAAGCCTCCACGAGCGCATACTTTCGATCCTATTCCGAGATGCTCGTCGATCTCCTCGAGTAGATCTGAAAATTTACCGGGCTGCTGGAAGAAGCACAGCGACAGCTCGGGATTTAATTGGACCATGATTAGCTGGATCAGTTAATAATTCAGAATTCGAATGTTATTATTCCGCGGGAATCTCGTCTTAATTATCCGCCCAATCTGGGAGAGGCGAACCGCTCTCGAGCTCCGGCCTCGTTAATCGACGCTGCACGGAACTCGAGCTCGTTAATCCGACGCTGCACGAGAGACGTATCATTTATGCGACCTATGCGCATGCGCGCATGCATGTGCGATCGCGCTCCAGCAGGTTCGAGCATCCAGCTTCCGCCGCGGGAGTCTCCGCGGCGAATTCGAAGGTGGATCCGGCGTCCAGACGCGCGCGCGCGCGCGGTAATGAAATTGTGCCGCCGATAAAGGAGAAAAAGAAAAAGGATAAAGAAAGAGAGGGGAAAACGGCATTATGCAAAACCGTATCGCGAACGGACGGGCGGTTTTTCATGCGCCGGTGCGTTCGGACGAGCGAGCGCGCGAGCGCGCGAGCGCCATGTAATATGCATGATCCCCCGTTGCATTTCAGATTGGCTTATGAATAGGAGCGAACTAGCTAGCTCGCGGCCGCTTGTCCGCGGAAACCGCGGAAACGCAACGGGGCCGCGCGACCCGCCGACTCCGTCGAATCTAATTGTCCGCGCTGTTTCCCCTGGCCGTCGCGGCCAAGRGGGGGSGGGRGGGGGGGGGGCGCGCGGTGGATGGATCCCTTTTGTGTCGCGCTCGCTGCCGGCGACACGGCAGTCCCGAGACACGCAGAGAGAGAGAGAGAGAGAGAGAGAGAGAGGGCCGACAGCTCCGCGGTATAAATCCAGGAGCGGACGCTGGCCGCGCACAAAGCGGAATCGCGATAAGAAAGCACGTAATGCCGTTGTCCCGACGAGAAGACGCGTCCTCGACCTTGCCGGGGGCAGCGGCAGCGCGTCAAAGAACCGCGGCCAACGTGATTCGCTAAACTAGCTTATCTGCGGGGCTTCCGCGACGCCGTAAAGGAGGGAGGTCCATCTCGTCGCGGCGCTATCGGATCGAGCGCTGGCGATCTTCGAGATCGAGGACTGAAGTATAGAGTTGAGGGGAAGGAATGGGAAGGGATGGGAGGCGACGCTGCTGTCCAGTCGATGATGAACCGCCAACGCAGCGTAAAACCCGACCATGCATTGGACAACATCCTTTACGGTCTTGGGATATCAACTCGAGCAGCGAGATGAGGATAGAACTCGCTCGAGACTAGTAATGACCTTGTTGCCATAGCAACAAGAGCGGAAACAACCAACAAACGGCTACTAGGAATAACGAGGCGCATCACTGGCAACACTCTGCAGGATAGAATTTACGACATCCGCGGGATTCAATTATCATGTAAACAGGTTGGATGATGACCGGCTGGCAAAAATCGCAAAGAATGGCACAGACTGGACACTTCCAGGTCACCTGTAACGTTGCTGCGAGAGTTGGACGTCAGCATCGCGGGAAGACAGGCACACTGGATAAAATATAGGAGACATAGTCCTGGAAGATGATAAAGACGATGGAGAAGAGGCAGATGTTGGGATTACACGTCGAGTAATACAATTACAATTCTTATCTCGTCACTCGCGCGGGACAGCAAACTCTCGCAGGAATAGCTTGACCAGCTATTTGACCACGTATCGAATAAAGATGGAATGAAATGTGTCATTTGCACCAGCAGAAACCAGAGATCATTCAAGCCGAGGATTCAAGCGTTAAAACGCAGCCAGCAATGTTGCTGTCGAATCCCAGTTTCAAGAGGACTCCTCTGATACGAGGAGCATTAGGCTTGGTGCGGGAATCCTGAAGACATGATAGCAACGCGCGTAGATATCGCACGTGATTTCGTTAATGACCCTTCCTCGGGCATCGATCGCGAGCGAAGGCGGTGTGCACCACCTTACGGAGCAACAAACATTCTCGCCGACGAGAGTGAACAAGAATTGGGCGGGGAGGGGGAGGGGGAGGGAGGCGTTTCCGTTCTCAGGTTGCATGACGGTGCAAGTTCGCGGGCAGGCAGCACGGGGTTAATCCAGGTTCTCCAAGCGGGTCAGGCACTGATAATAGATCTGCCTGGTCGGAGGATTATCAATCAGCAACGCGCTCGTTTACGCGGGTCGAGGGGCGCGCCCTTTCACCTGAGATTCATCCCGGTATTCCGCCATTGCCCTGCCGAGGGTGTTAATGCAGCTGATCCGTCGTCATTTATAAAACCCTCCCGGGCGGCAGGGCGATGATGCACGAGCGCGTTTCTCCCTCGGGCGGGGAAATGTCTGAACTGCGAGAGCGTTCAGAATGCTCTCTCTCTTCTCGATGCCAGATGACGATGCTTGACGGCGCGAGCAGCCGCTCGGGGGGGGGGGGGGGGAACGCCGCCGCGACGCCGTTGATTAGAATTACACAGCGCGAGGGTACGCGGCGATGAACTTTCGAGCTCCGAAGCCAAGGCGGCATTTACAAACGGATCTTCGGTGACCACTCTCCCGTGTAAATGACAGGTCGCGCGCGGGGTGACGAGGGCGCCCGTTCCTTGAAAATCCACGTTCGAGCGTGGGCGAGCGCGGGATTGCTCGAGCAGAATGCGACCGCGAAGAGATGCTTCGGCAATGGAGAATAAGACGGGCTAGCTCTTCTAATCCCGTCTTCTAGTCCCCCTTTCAATCCCGTTTGCGGAGATGGCGGCGTGAAAAAGTGATGAAACGTCCGCAATTACGACATCAATTTGACCGAGCACAAGCGCCGGTTACGGAGGCAAGGCTGCGGATGCACCGGAAACCGGAGTATTTCCCCCGAGTGCAATGCCGACATGCACTCTCGGGGGGATGTTATGTCGTATATATCCGAGTCTAATAAGCGTGCTGTTCGCAAAACGGCGCGCGCGCGCGCATCGGACAAATTGAAAGCTCCGACCAGAATTGGGTAAACGTACAAAAGACGAACGAATGGTACATATGATGCTATAATGCACTTGCAGCTGCAGACGTCATCGTATTTATCACGCCGAGGAATTAATATCGACGACAGCAACCTGCGCGATATATTTTGGAGAGACAAGTAAGATAAGGATACATAAAACTTGCGCGGAATCATTAATGATTTATTGAAATAAGAGCGGAGATAATCGTCAACACATAGTTTGCATGTGTAGTGGGAGATAAATAGAGGAAGTAATTGATCAAAGTTGTCTAATAGTTACAAATGGTGGTTCAATTACTTGTCTTTCTACATAAGCGAGTAAGATAAAATTATTAATAAATAATCAATGTATTAATTGGTTAATTGGATAAAAAGCATCATATGTATGAGTTTATATGGTACTTTATTCATTCTATAGTGTGAAGAATTGGAAGATAATAAGGCAATGATTCCTCCTAACTTATTGGGTATCAAACGTGAAATTGCATAGCCAAATAGAAAGTATCATTCTGGTTGGATACGAGTAGGAGTCACTAATGGCTTGGCTTCCGTAAAATTATCTGGGTCATTGTAAATTGATAAATATAAATATAATTAAAAATATAATAAATCCAAACGCCACCTAAGAACAAATGAGAGCTTTGAGGCGCGACATCCCTCTGCGGGATAGAATCTGCGACACTGCGAGATTCAAGATGTCATAAGGTTGAGCAACATCGGGAGACGAGCATGGAAAGACCATGTAAACGAAATGGATGACAAAACCGGCTGGCAAAACTCGCAAAAGAATGCCCAGGCCACCTGAACCTATAATTGACCTGCGCCATTGAAACAACCATGACCAAACTGGAAACTAGGAACTAGGGACAACGGAAATGAGGACCCTAAGGCGCATCACTGCCAACGCAGCATCTGCGGGACTCAGGATGTCATAAGATGCGCGAGAATCATCATCACCACCATGTAAACAGGATGATAAAAATCGGCTGGCAAAAATCGTAAAGAATGGAAAACCAGACGCCTCCACGTCACTTGGACGGCCTTCACAAGGAGCGAAAATTGAACATCGGGACGTCTCAAAGGAAAACATGCGCACTGGATGAAATACAGGACACGTTCTCCTATAAGAAGAACAAGATAGCAGCGGGTTATCATTTTGCAGAATAGAAAGCCTGCTCTCTTTACAACTCTCTTTACACGTGATAAGAGCTGACGTCATAAGTCCGCGGCTCTTTATCCTCTTTCGTGGTCCAGCAAAGATCGACGCGCCGTAAGAAACACGCGACATCATATACATACATACATACATACATACATACATACACACACGCGCGCGCGCGCGCGCGCAAAATGGTGACGATATACACTTTTGTGCGAAGCAGCGAACGTGGACGACAGTCGGGACACTGTTTTAACGCGATTGTCGGTTGTTTGGCGTGTTAACGCGAGGCAAGCGATCTAGCTGGCATGCGAGACACTTAATTGTATTCTCCGATCACGAGCTTGCCTACGGAATTAATCGCTGGCGTTCTCCGCGCGAACTCCACTCTTAATTTCGATCCTAACTCGCATCTCCGATCTCTCTGTAAACTCCGAGTTCCCAACTCGCCAACTCTCTCTTGCCAGCCCGGCAATCTCCCGAGCCGTAAACTCTCCGCTTGTAATTTATGCGATTACCTCGCGCCGGATATCGACGACGAATAAACCCGTCAACTGTTGCGCCGATCGCTGCAAATGGCGATTTATCAGCGAGCGCGGCGCGAAGGTGAAAGATAACGCGCCGCGAAAATATTTTGCGCCTGGTATCACATAATTTTATCCGTCTGCGGCCGCGTTTATCGGCTTAATAAGTCCAAGCGGAAAAAGAGGAGCGTATCGCGTCGCCTATCTCTCTTCGAGAATACTTTCTCTCTCTCTCTCTCTCTCTCTCTCTCTCTCTCTCTCTCTCTCTCTCTCTCTCTCTCTGTCTCTCTCTTTTACAGAAATTTTATCGCGGCGTTTGCCTCTCATTAAAAACCAAACGCGCGCGACTTGACATTCATGCCGATACACGATCGATGCTTACGACATCGCGCCACTTCGCGGCAGCGAGGAATCCGATGGGTATCGATTCTCGCATCGCTGCCGATGATTAATGGATCTCGGGAAATAATTAGAATATCCGCGCGACGGCGCGGGGGCGGTATTGTTCGGCAGAAGTACGTCCGCCCGTTTCCAGTCCGAAACGTCGGACCTCGCTCGGAATCGAATCGCCCGCGTCGAGTTTGATCTCGTTTCCTGGCCGGCCCGCCATCGGGAATCTAATTTTCCCTGCATCTCCCGAGGAGATGCGGCGTCATCGGCAGCCGAGGGTTACAAGGAAGCCCAAATGCAACCCTCTCGTAGCGTTAATCGTACCACACTCGCTAACACTACGCTACGTGAAAGCGGGGAAATGCAGAGAGAGAGAGAGAGAGAGAGAGAGAGAGAGAGAGAGAGAGAGAGAGAGAGAAAGCGATAGCTATCGCCGCGGTCAGAAAGAAGTCTCAATTTTGCCGCCAATTTCTCGGGGGAAATTCGCCGGCCGCGTCGGACGGACGTCGGTGCGTCCGTCGTTTTTCACTAGGGGGAGAAAGAAAGCGCGGGGAGAGCAGGGGCGGGGGGGGGGGGATGCGAGAGGACCGCCGTTCCGCGCGCATTACTCTCCCGCGCGGAACGTGCCGTTACTCGCCGCGGAAGAACGAGGACGAGTGTCGGTTACGAGGGCAAGACAAATGGGCGTCGCGCGCGTGGAGGAGAGAGGAGAGAGAGAGAGAGAGAGGGGGGGAAAGTCTCTCCGCGGAGAGGAGGCAGGAAATCCAGAAGAGAGAGGAGGAGGAGAGAGACGGCGGGCTCATTTTTTCCGTCTTAGCGGAATCTGGCGTCATAACTGACCTACCGCGCGCTTCTTCCTCTCGCTCTCGCCTCCTCCGCGAATATAAATGTCGCGCGACCGGTCCAGACGGGGAAGCTGCGACACAGTGGCGACATGGTCGTACATCCCGCGACAAATGTGACGTCTCTGCACGGAACGCTTCGCGCGACTTTGAAGCCGCAGACGTCATCGCATTTGTCACGCGGAGATGCGACATGTGAATTAATACGTGAACGATAGCAGCGGTGGATCATCATTTTGCGGGGAAGACGCGAAAGTTTAGGCACGTTTAGGAATTCTACTTGCGCCGTGATACAGCCGGCGTCATGATCCGCATTTATCCTTTTCAATGATTCGGGATCAACGCGCCGCAAGAGACACGCAGAGTCAATTCTCATCCGAGTCGCCGGCAAAAGGTTCTTGCAAGGTCAAAAGAGTGCCTCCTTCATCGTCCGACGATCACCCACGCGGATATCATGGCCATCGCTTCGTCTCGTTCCGGGCGAGCTAAAGAGCGCAAGAAAACTCGCGCGGCACGCAAGACCGCGGCACGACTGCTTAAAACGCTCCCCTCCCCCCTCCCTACTGCCCGCCCCCTCCCCCCGCGCGCGCTCGGTTTCGGGAGCCCTGTTGCTCCCTTAAGAAGGCAACACTCCACGCGCCGATCTTCAGCCGTGCTCTCCTGCGCATGCGCACCCGGGGCGACGATTAAGGTCAACGCGCGCGCTCTCGCGGACTTTCGGCCATAAGCGGAATCGCTCTCGCGGAGCGCTCTCGACGGAACCGGTGCCGGATGCTGAGGCATTCCGGTCATTGTTTTCGTGTTGAGGCTGCCGCGTCGTTTCGCACGGAACGTTCGCGTTTATTACATGGATAATTCCGGATAATTCCGGGAGATTGAGGACAGTTAATGAGAGCTCGCGTCGCTCTCGTTCGATCGTCTTGCGACTTTCTCCCTTTCGACGCGCGTTTTGAATATTACCCGGCCGTTTAGTTCTCTGCTAAAACTCTCGCGTTTATTGTCCCTCGCCGAGTAATCCGTATAAAGTCATGCGTGTACACGCGAAGCTGCTCGCGCGAGATTAACGTGAGATAACTGCAGCGGCACGTCCGCGAAATTTCTCCCGAGGAATTCCACTTTCCMCCCCCCCCCCCCACTCYCYCCCCCGGTAATTGAAGGAGCTGGGAAAAGAGGGAGGGAGGGTTGCCTTAATCTATTGCGGCGGTATATCTGGCCGGTTAAGGACGCCTTGCGACGCCTTGGGAACTTTCGAAATCTCGACAGCGTTTCAGCATTCAGCGAGCCGATATTTGAAGAGGAAGATAGCCCGAGCTTAAGATATTGGATGTTCCGGGTGATCGGGGGATTCCGATATTAAATCGCGCGGGTTCAGATCGCGAGACGGATCTCGACGACGAGTGAAACGCCAGATCTTTTTGTCATTAGGGGAATATCCGCGATGGGGACGACGGGTTGGCCCGGCGACTTGAACTGTTTCCGATACCCGAAGATTAAACTGTTTCGGAATATCGGAAATTTTTTTCGCGCGGAATGTCGCGGATAATGCGAGTGCTCTCATTCATCACGTGTACACACACGTCATTCCAAAAGAACCTCGACATATGGAACGAAATGCGGGAGCAACGTGGATCGGAACCGAAGTAAGCAAGCAAGCAAGCAAAACAAAGTCGAGTTTCGTAAATTGGCGTGTTCGGCGCAGGGAAATTTCTTGGGGGGAGAGGAGGGGAGCAAGGCGAGCAGCGGGAGACTTCGATTAGAGAAATATGCTTGGACGTAACGAGGGGCTTTCACACATCGCGAACAGCGATGGAATCGCTCAAACTGACGCCATCAATCTTCTCTTTGCGCGCGAACACGGTTACAGACAATGTAACATTCGTCGCGCATCGGAAACTGACAGATCGCGCGAAGAGTTTCATCAGCGGGTGGGGATAGACGAGTTCCGAGGAAGGATTTTCTATCCTTTGATCTAAGCCGCCGATCGCACGTACATCGTCGTTGACCTTCCACCGGTCGAAAGGATCGTTAATGCACCGGCGCAGGGGCCAAGGGCGTTTTGATAGTCGTTCTAGGGTGACATTTTCCAGCGGTCGCCGCGCATACGCGACAAGGTTGCTTCACGTCGTGCCAGGGACAGGAAAACTTTCCAACGAGCGGCACGTGACGGGGATGGGAAAAAAAATGGACGAGCTGGGCGAGACGGAGAGTGACGCTAGCGTATTGGCCGACAGGCAAGACCGTTCTTCCGGAATTGCCTATTATTTTGTCTACTGAAGACTTTCGCTTTGCACTCGCTTTGATGGCGGAAGACTTCAGATCCGAGGACGCTCGACGGCTCGTGATTGGCCGGCTCGAGCGCGAACGGAACATCCGCAAATATGTGGGAATCCCCGGGGAATCCCTTCGCTAAATCGCTCGTTTCTCTTACGATAGCGCAGGAATTCAATTCGCGTTGCGCGTTGGACGCGCCTCGAATTTAACTTGAATCACTAACGCGCGCTGCAGCGGTAATCAGAGATCGCGAGGGAGGGTCAAGGAGGGAGAGAATCATCATTAGAGTATCGTTAGAGTATCGTTATCGGGAATAAGAGTGCTTGATGACACCATCGAGCCGGAGGCGGCATCGATGTGTTCGACGATAATGTTCCCGAGCGAGGAGAGGAGAGGAGAGGAGAGGAGAGGAGGCGCTTATCTGAAGAACCGACACATTTCGGAGCGACATAGGGGGACGCCTTATCGCGCGAACGAGCGAGCGGAGGTCATGCCCCGCCGCGGCGCTGCGAGAGCCGGCCGATTACGATGTAATCCTATTAAAGCCAGGTCAAATTTGGCGCGTCATTGATATCTATTGCCGAGCCAATTAGGTCGACCGGTTAAATCGAGAGATCGAGAGACTGAAAACGCGCGAGATTCGATCGCAGCCGCGCGCGCCCGATAGTGAAACGGCTCGTGTCGACGCGTTGCATCCTACATCGTAATTTCTAAAGCGGATTTCGCGGATCCGCGCGGATCCTAATTCGCGTGACTCAATAGCCCGCTAGCGGGATGGCTACCGGCGCGGGAAATTCAAAATGTTACCGCGCGAAAGCCGACGACCCGCATCTACGTTTCTTCGCGAGAAGAAGATTCCATGTTTGGATGGAATCTTAAAAGACGACTTCAGAACGTATTTCGGATTTTGTTACCGATGTAGCTGGACATTGGAGAGACATGGGATACGCGTACCGTACCGTGCAAAGGTCGCATCATGCGGTTCGACATAGAGCTAATCGTAAGACGCTGCTTCGGCACATCTCCGCGTTGAATCCGCATTGTTCCATCTCTCTCAAGATGCGACAGACAAAACGCAGCTGCGTTTTTTTTCCTCGAAGAGAGGAGCCGAAGAGAGGAGCCGAAGAGAGGAGCCGAAAAGAGTCCTCCTCGAATTTTGGTGCCTCCTGAAAAGCTCGTACGAGGCTCCCGTAATATCGCCAAAGCATAATTCCCCATTCATTTTACTTGTGCCCGAGAGCGCGCGCAAGTAAGAGGAGAAAGATTTATGCAAATCTCACGCGGGTTAATAGCGCGGGATTAAATTTGCATTCGAAAGTAATGAGCAGCGTTTATGCGACTGTTTCACTTTCTGACTTTGCCTCCTCGCACAGTTCGGGCGAGCTAATATGGCGCAGTATCGGCAACGAACAGCTAACAAACGGTTGCGGAGAGCAACTGCCTATTCCGTGTTTATGCGCGTGTTGGCGCCGCGGGCGAGCGGAATCGTTGCTCAACAAGTAGCGAGCGATCGATTATAATCGCTCGCCGTAAAAGCCAGAGCCAAGAGGCCAACCCGCGCGGCTCGCCAGAGCAGCGCGAGAACCGCGATCTGCGTTCTTCTCTCTCGATTCGCGCGCGGTTGCAGCTGCAACGGCGGATTTCTGGTTCGATTTCGACGCACTCGGATGTCCAGACTTGTCCTTCGAAGCTTCGTCGAAAAAATCCGGATTTCGTCCGGCGCGATCCTCGGCTGAGCGTTCCGTTGCAAAACGCTCATACGCAGCGCCCGACCTCGCATCCGGCTGCCGATCGATTCGAGTGCGTCGAATATCGATATTCGATATCCGAGCTGCCACGTCCGTTGTTCCGTTTAATCTCTGGCCGTGCTGCGCCGACCTCCCGAACGGATCACGTAGCGCACGTTCTGAGATTTTTATGCGTTAAATCCCGCCGGGATGGATGGCGTTAAATCGCCCAGTTCCGGATTTATGGTTTTCTCGAATACACTTCCGCGAGCTCCGGCACAGTCACAATGGACGTTTTCTCTTCAGCACTGACTCATTCTTGCATACGCGCGCATACATATATGTATTAACAGGCTACAAATTAATTTCTTGCTCTCTACGCTCTCTACGCTTTTGGAACGCTGTGTGCGTCGGCGCAGCGGTTGTAACATAACCTCCGAAAATATAGGTATGTACACGATGACCCGTACTACTGACGAGTACATTCGCAGCAATGATTCAGGAGCAATGATCTTTTCGCTTTCCAGGTAAAGAGGGAGGCCAGAAGAAAGCTGCCGAAATGATCCGTGTTGTGTTCTTATCTTGATTAGCGATTCATACGACTTGTGAAAATTGGCAGCAAGAGATTTCGCGAAGGAGTTCTGACTAACCTCAAAAATTTGAAGCAACTGCAGCAGTCACTAAATCGAAACTCAGCTCAAACGGAAAAGAAAACTTGTGTATTAAATCAAACGATGAATTGGAGTGGAAAAGATTTTTTCACCAATAAAAAACTGACTGCTACTAAAATAACTTGAAAATAATCAAGAAAAGCAAGAAATTAATTTGTGCACCTAAAAAATATATAGATATATATATGCGACACATTCTGAATATTTATACGTTTTGTCACGATCTAGGACAGTTTTTGGTTCTTGCAGCTTTCGATATTTTTCTTTCTCTAAATTAGGTCAAACGTAATTCAAAATCCAAATGAATCGCGTAAAGCGTTGGCAGAATTGAAGAGGTCTCTTTATTGCGCGCTGAAATTATCCGCAGAATAAATCCTGATTGCATGCGCCGCTTTATTTACGTTACTATAATATAAGCGGCAGAGCGCGGGAAATTTAAGCAGAAAATGAACAGTCGCAATAAACGTTACTCGGTTAGTTTCAAATGCAAATTTAATCCGCGCGATTAACTTACATGAAATCTGCATAAGCCTTTCTTCTTTCTTGCACAAAATGAATGAGGAATATATCATTATAATATTTCGAAGGTCTCGAAATTTTCAGGGGATTTCAATCGAGAAATTCTTCCAATTCCCAAGTTATGATATCTATAGAGAATATCTTCCGTCAATAATCAGTAGAATTGCTCACCTCACTAGAATTGCTAGCAGCACTTGAAATCATATTCGGCAACTCCTATTGGAAGGAGAGGAGGAAAGGACGATTAATTTTCACGAAAATTCACAAGAACGTAGATCCGTCATCCTTATCTGCGAACGGCCAGCAGAGATCTCTGCATAGATACTCTCGAGACAAGTGACCTTGACCAAACATTTCATTCTACGGAAAGCAATCGACCCGCAAGTTTTCGCGGACGTGTGTACAAGAAGCCTTCACGCAAGATCGTCGGCCCTGGGCTACTGGGATTATCGAGTTTATCGGACGAGATTAAGCCCTTTCGAACGGGCCCTCGTAATGGCGGAAATAAGAATCTCTATCTGGCACTCTTAACGCCGGAAACGCCGTCATCGCCGAGGGAGTGCGAAATCGCGGCTATATATACGGCCATTACAAGCTCCAAGGACGATAAGAAGACAGCGAGAAGAAATGGCCCTGTCTGCCGAAGGGCTCGAAGTCATAAAACGGGAGAGGGGGAGCCGGCACGACCGAAATATTGAAACGCGCGCTATGGTAGACGAATATGCGTCCTGCATATTCTCTGCTCTTCCTATCGACATTTTGGAATATACACGAACGAGGAATACTGAATTTTGGAATACACACGAACGAGGAATACTGAATTTTTCCAGTAGAGTTATATATTATCGACAAAAAAGTATCTTCACCGACAGGATACGGCGAACGTTTCGCCTCAAATTAATACTCGCCCGAGTCAATATTATTCCGCGCTAATTCAGCACATAACCTAACTGTCTTCAGCGAATCTCCCAACGGAATTACGTTGCCCGAGCAACGTAAAAGCCGCAGATAAACGCAACCCGTCGTACGCTATATCCGCCGCATTTCTCGGCGCGAATTAATTACGTAATATTACGCAAGACCTGATAGAATCGCGCATGCGCGCGCGCGCGCGCGCGGAGATAACTTCGTTTCGTCGTCCGAATCCAGGTGGCGCGAGAAGCGCGGGCCCTGCGGAAGTCAAGCGCGGCCCTGCTGCATTTTCACGCAAACTCGGAATATTCGGAAACACGTGAAACGAGCTTAATTCGACAGGCGAGCGCTTTTGCACTTTTCGCGGAGCACCGGCCGTGGCGGCAATGCGCTTAAATGAAACGGGATGTAAATCATGCGCGTGTCGTCGTAACATATCATAGGTGGCAGCTTAATTACGTTGTAACTTATCCTGATAGCTATAAGCGCCGCTTTTAGGTCGCTAAACTACCGCTCGTGAGATACTTTGATGCGAATGCGAACAGAAACGCTCCTGCGGCGCGAAACGACACTTACTCGTGATTCTCCGAATTAGAATTGAGAATTACATTTGCATTCGAATTAATCTCGTCACGGCTTTTATACTTCGGAGAACACGAAATTCTCGGGAACACTCTTGTGTATACGTTATATATTTATGCGTGTATCTGTTTTGCTTCGCAAACAGATAGCTTTCAAAATACTCTTAATTGTCTAAATAAACAATACAAACGTATAAAGATCTCGATCCATTTTATGATGCATCCATCAATGCTGCAATACGTATACAGCGAAATCTCCGTAAAAAAGTTGTCAGTTTTCTATGAAATTACGTAACAGATTTATCAAATGGCATACATACGTGCGCGCGTGCGCGTGAATTGATAAAATTTTACAAAAAAATTTTACTGGAATTCCCATGAAATTATACGACGGAATCGAGAGGTGCAACGTAACGAGCGAATTTGTGTGCGTAAAATTCTCTCGTAGAAAATCTAGGCTTCAGGCAAATCACGCCAAATAAAGAGAAGACTCGTGCTCGTTAATGCGGATTGGGATATAAAATTGTTAATAAAAGGGAAGACACCAGCTCGTAATTGTAGAGAAAGTCCATCGCGCCGCATATCCGTTCATTAGAATCTAGGCGCCGTGGAGCTTCTAGAGCTACTAATCGGATTGTCGACTCCAGGGTATTCCAGGGACGCGGGCCGCACTTTGTCGCGAAATTGTACGCCCGTATTTTTCTCGCTGGCACTCCGCAGGCGCGCTTTATGAATATTCCGCGAGGAGCGGAATGCTTCGTCGCCCTTATAAAGCCGGTTTTATTAAAAGAGCCGTCAGCCGACATCGAGCATTTTCGTCTAACAGCGAAATAACAGCCGCGCACGCTCCTCCGTGGGAGCCAGAAAAATATTTCACGAGGACCTCGATTTATCGTTCCGCGCGATGAAAACGAAGCCGTGTCGGCGCGCCGTTGTTGCTACAATGCGAAACCCGAAGAGCGAAACGAGAGAGAAAGCGCGCTCAGCCAATGCCAATCTCCTTCCGTTTTATTTTCCATTCAGATTTACTCGCCTCTTCGGCCATCCAGATGAGAGGTACCTTCGCTAGTGTCTGCTGGACATCGCCATCACGACGCCGTTGCGTGCTTCTCCGATTATGTTTAACGATCGTAATATCGTGTGTAATTATGTTACTATGATTATCCAATTATTGCGCGCGCGCGCGAAGTGTCATCGAATTACGCCACGAGGAACTACAATTATTGCGCGAGCACGCGAGAGCTGAATCGCTAAAATGCTAAAATGACGTCACTCGATTCGAAGCAGCCTCGCGTTTGCGCCCGAGCGAGATACGAGATCTCGCTCGCGCGGGAGAGACAGAGACACAGAGAGGAGACGCAACGCAGCCGCGCGACACTCGCGAGTTCCGCGCGGATTTTATAGCACGTCCATCATGATTCGAAAATTCGATGGACCGTCCCGGGTAAAATTATAAGTGATGACCTTGACAGGGACGCGTCAGGTTGAAACATCGCGGTCCGAATTCCGGGCAGCCCGAGGCCGACACCTCAGATTTTAATCGTCCTACATCATGGAGCGCGATCTCGCCTCTCCTCCCCCCCCCCATTGATGGAAAAATGATGCGAGCGGCGAGCGAAACATTTCAATCACGTTCCTCCCCCGGCAATTCTTCCCGTGCGTGCTTTACTAGTTTCCGATATTCGATTATCGGATATTGCGAGCGTGAGCACAAATATCAAGGGGGCCCAATGTTGCTAATCGGCGCTCGCATGCGCCGATGTTTCCTGACATTTTTACCTCCGGCCGAGGTATGCCATTGAACGGAAAAAAAAAAAAAAAAAAAAAAAAAAACACCGCCGCGAAATGCGCCTTCGTGATACGTTTGCCGGAGCGGCTCCTTGAAACATGCATCGGGCCATGCCGCGATGCTCGAGAGAGTGCGATGAAGAATAACAGAAACAGCGCTGCTTCTCGTCCGCGTATCGCCTCGGGATCGGACGACTATTGCAGACAATCGCACCGTATGGGTATTAAAAAAGCGCGAGATACCTTCGGAGCTTCCCGGAGGCTACAAAAGTGTCCATTCGCGAGATCAAAATGAATCATCCCTCCCTTTTATGAATCGAAACGCGAGTCACGGACCACGCGGTGGCGGTCGAGGATTTGTCTGGGATCAAAGAATTCTCGTGAAAACTTTGTAAAAACGCTCCCTTTTCACGGCGGTTTCTGCCTAACTCTCCCTCCCTCCTCCTCTCTTCCTTCCTCTATCCCGTTCGTGGCCGCTCGTAAACGACCGTGTCGAACTAGATGCAGCGAACTTTTTGCGCGCGATGAAAGCCAAGGCGCGCTTGTTTATTATGCCATGCATCGCGCGAGTAATTCGCCACGGCGGCATATAAAACATATTCAAGATACGATCGGGACCTGCGCATGCCGAGGAAACTCGCGGGGACCGCATTCCCGAGCGCGCAGTTACACTTTTCTCTTGTTTCTTGCGCAAGCCGGGCAGCATATTATCGGAAAGGCTGCCACCAATCGACGTCCGCGCGCGAGATGCCGATGGAGCGAGCAGATTTCCACCAACGAGATCCATCGGCGAATGAAACATTCGGGCCTTCCTTCCGCGGCGCGGGATCCCGAGGGAGGGAGGGAGGGAGGGAGGGAGAGCTGCGCGGATGGGGAGCGAAAATCTCGGCGGGCGAAAAATCACCGTCCTCGGTTACGGGCCTTTGTTCCGCGTAACAACACGTTTCCCCGTTAGATGACGGTGAAATGTGCGGCCATCCTGGCTGAAGTCTCCCTCCCGCGGAGGTGCAGATAACAGAGTACACGACCTGGCTTTCATCGCGCACGCAAAGAGCGAGCCGCTCGTTTATCACCATTTCGGAATGCAGTCCGCCGTTTGGATTTGCATAAATCGACGCGCTGGTTATTCACCGCGGGCATAACTAGCGAAAAAGCTCACCGCGGTGAGTTACGGCAATTTCATGCGGATTCGCATGCGGAAACGCCGATCAGCTCGTCGAGATAATCTCGCCGTTGCGAGAGGCTCTCGAATGACCGTTCGCTGGCTCCAAGCGTTCCGATTCAATTCTTTTGATGGCGATATCTCGCAAGGTGCTCTCGACGTGGTGCTCTTGAGAGAATTTGCTGCGGAATTTGCAGACGTTTTTCCGCTCTAGATCGCGACAAAATCGGTTCAGCTCGCAGCGGAGAATTCCCGCTACTGAGAATTCACCTTGCTTAAAGGTCGAAACTGACCGCGCGATCAATCTGTATTTGTCGTACAGTGATAGAGCACAGCTCGCGAATGCGGCTGCGCACGGTGTCGGGCGGTTTTGATTAATCGTTCGAATTCAAAGCACAGTTGATATTCCATTCGCCGCGATAACAAACGAATCCCCTCGGTACACGCGCTACCTCGGACGTCGGATAATGCATGGCCATCTCTGCAAAAAGCTTCCCAGCCGAGGAAGGAACGATCGGAAACTACATCGGGCAGGCTTAGGTCTTTCCAGTCTTTCAACTATCGCGATAAGTAATAAGAGACTTTTAATCGGAGCGAAAGAAACGTAAAAGGAACCTCTCGCGACAAGTCTGCGGTGTCTGTGAGACCGGATTGTCGGCGAAACGTCGTTACGAGGATGGAATTGCACGCAAAGTGCACGCCTAAGCAATTAGCCAACATTTTAATTCGATATCAAAACCTATGAATTAATTACACGAATACCCATCGGCGAATGATTTAATTGCCGCGCGAAGAGCAATTAAAACACTCGCTTCACAGCGAAACCGGATCGAGATCGAGATTAATCCTAAACCGGCGCGACAAAGTAGCAACGAGCGCTCGTTAAACCGACTAACCGGATCGTGATATTTCACGTGAGCCTCCCACGATATCCCCCGCGCTTTCGCCGCGTGTTCGCTCGCGAGGCTTCCGAGACCGCTTTCGAGGTTTCGGATGGCTGGGAGGAATCAGCGGCCCGAGCGCTTCAAGAGCGCGGACTTGCCGAATATCAAGGACCCGCGAGGGAGGGAGGGGGAGCGCTGTTTTTGAGTTTAGCGCGGCGAGGCGCGCTAAAACGAGGCGCGCGGGCTATTATTTTCGCCGCCGCGGCACAGAATGCGGAACCACGTGCTCGCCGCGCGCGCGCCCGTTCACGCGCGCTTTATATATAGACCGCCGCGGCGGCGGTAACCAACTGTTAGCGCTGACGCCGCGCCGCCAGCCAATAAACGTGATACTCCGATTCGTCACGTTTATTACGCCCCGCTTAATCGGAATCTCCCGGGGCGGGGGGGGGGGGGGCGCTCTTCCTTTTCCTTCCCGCTTTTTCTGCCCCGTCCTCGTCATCCGCCGCTTCGGATCGCGTTATCCAGCGGTAATCGTGATCGCGGAAGAGGTGCACAGAGAAGAGACGGAATTGATGACTCGTAATCGACGATTGTAATCCAAGTGCTCGCAACTAAGCGCTGCTTCGAGAACAACATATTTGAAATACAATGCGATAAGCTCGTCGCGCACTGCCGTCCGTCTTCTCGTCAAATTTCATGTCCAACGAATTTAGAAAGATAATGGACTCCCTTACGGCTCCGGTTAAGAAGGAGAAAGGAAAATCACGCTGTTGGGGAAGGTGACGCGAAAGCGGTTTCCCGCGAATATTGCAACACCCCCGTGGAAATCCGCCCGGAGATTCTCCGACAATCGTGACGACCTTCACGATCGTCTTTATCTTATCTTTCAGCACCGCTTTCCTTCCCAGGACAGGAAGGGCGCGACTTACGATACGCCGTTACAATGCGCGCGCGCGCGTATTCTGTAATGCGGTTGCGCGCGATAATCGAGGATTAATAACAAGCCGGCGATGACGGCTGGACGCGCAATGACGAGGCCGGAAAGCCGACGCGAGCGCGCCGGAAGAAAAAGCCACGCACCACGGCGCGACCGACGATATCGTTTTAATAACGAGCGCGCGACACGTGTACGGCAGGCTAAATTAATCCGCTCGGCGTATCGGCGGACCGAGCCGATTATAGCGCGCCGAGTAATGGCGCATGCAATTAGGAACGCGCGTGTGATGCGGAAAAAGCCGCACCTGGGGTAATTCCAGCGACGTTGATCAGCAATCGCAACAAGTTGCTGTCGACAACGAGAACTCGGCGACCAATTAACGTCGCGATCGCGATTTCCCTCGGATTAATGTCTTCGATTCACTTTTGCATGGAAACTCTCGCCGAGCGCGACAAGAACACACGTCAAGGCGGAGCTCCGCGCGGGCAATTACTCGTTTCGCAAATCGAACGTGAGCGTCGAAAAACGCGATTTGAATATTTCACTCCGCGGTGGATACTGGCGA
>JAHMML010000064.1:757319-874061 GCA_020341155.1 Eciton burchellii
TCGTTTTAAAATCAAGCTGCGCGTATTTATTTTTCAGCATCGCGCGGTCATCCTCGCCGAATCGATTCCATCCTTTAGTCGAGTATCATTCGAAAGATGGATAAGCGGCCATCTTTAGAGCGCGAAGCGACGCTTTGATCGACGCGGCGAGTGCATTACGCGCCTAACCTCGCACCGCGATTCAGCGTACTTTGGATCTGGCGCGCGCGTGTGTGCGTGTCACAAGAGCCCGTAATCCGGCCAATGATATCCGACACGGCGACACGAAGACACGTGATACACGAGCAACGGCTGGTCTCGGATCTGTCACAACACCACGGGCACTTAGATTTCAAACAGTTATACATCTTCCGGCCGGTATTCGGACGACGGGCGCACTCCGTCATTATGTCAGTGGAAGTTCGGTGAAAAGCAAGCGGGAAAAAATCAATATCCCGCGAGGAGGGACACATTGTCTCGTCGGCGCCGATTCATGGCGAGTTTACATTGTCGCAGAGGCGCGCTCGCTCCGCGAGCGAAACTGAAGAGAGAAAAAAAAGAAAAAAGAAAAAACAAAGAGTCCGTTAGCGTTATTTCCAATGTCGGACTGTCCGCGACACAGTGCCGCATGGATCACCTTCCTCAAGTCTCAAGGCGGACACGCATGAGAACGCGAACGAGAAACGTTCACTGTTCCTCGGCGGTTTGGCGCACGTGATCGACTTTTCAATAATCGTTGCAAGCGTGGACGATCAATCGATCATCGCCTCGCGATAATATCGAACGATGGAAATCACGGCACGGACACATCACGGTTTTTCCCCGGGCGCGCAGAATGGCGCGGCGGCTCCCACGCTGGAGGTCCTGCGGTATATGTTTTCTCCGCAAAAAAGCGCAAAATGCATCCCCGAAATGTTTGGAAATATTTCACGAGGCAGCGAGCGCCGCGAGTTTCAGGCTCCACCGCCGTATACCGCGAGCTCAAATTGAATTTTCGACGCGCGGGAAATGCCCGCGCTCGGATCCCGCAATTGTCCATTTCCGGGCGGAGGAAAAGAAAAGGATCCGCGGTGCATCGGCCAGTCCAGCTCCAGGGAAAAGAGGTTTCTCTCGGCAGGAGCTGCGCGGACTGCGACCGTAGACTCGCGGATCGCCAAGTAAACCGCCGGTATTCAATTGGTATTCAAAGGACCAACGTTTCACTCGCTGAAGGGAGCGATGTTTATCCCTTATTCCGAGTCGAAGCCCTCAATTAAGCCCCTGATATTACGTCATCGCTCCCTCTGGGAGCGCGTTCATGGCTCCGAGAAGGATTCAATGTCAAGTCAAGGACCCCAAGGGGGGATCGTAACGTATCGAGCTCATCTCATCTCGTTCTGACGATTATTGACTTTCAGGTCGCTCCTGAAAGTCTCGCGTGATTTCGCAGGAACCAAGAAGAGGCCAGCCTCGACGAGCATTGCGCGGAAGAGAGCCGCGAGCGTTTCTCGTCGCCGCTCGCAGCGTCGTAAATAAAAGTTATCGCGATACGTCATAAAGTGCGACGAGGAGATAGCTGGCTATAGGTCGACGCAGTCCTGGATTTACGGCGGATCTTATGCCTGTGCGACGAAGAAAGCAGAGAAAGAAAGAAAGAGAGAGAGAGAGAGAGAGAGAGAGAGAGAGAGAGAGAGAGAGAGAGAGAGAGAGAGAGAGAGGGAGAAGAAGGAAGGGTTGGGTCCTATCGATTATCGGCTGGAGTTGGAAAAAGAGCAGGCTTTGATGGATTCAAACACGGCCTACCACTCTCGCCCGCCCTGCCCGAACCACACCCCATCGCGCGAGAAAGAGAGAGAGAGAGAGAGCGAGAGAGAGGAGGAGAGGGAGGGGAGGGAGGAAAAGAGTGGTTAAAACGACGAGAATGCTAGGCATTCCACGCCGGGGCAAAAGTGCTATGCGAGTGATCGATCCGGAAAAAGAGAGACACGAAGAGCTTGCTCGTGCCCGGCAAACGATGGATTACCTGCACTTCGCCCCGACAATGGATCGGCCGTCCGAAATGCGGCGCAACTTGGACCTGCATCGTTGGACGGTATCGCGACGAGCGCTACTTTGAGGCTACCGCGAGGATATTGTCGGCGAGCATCAAACGGGGGAGAGATGCCGCACAGAATGAGCGTTTCTTTTGGCCGATAGGTGTGCGATCGCATAAATAAATCGCGAGTGGTAAAACTAACGCGAGCGAGTATGCAGCATGTCGGCATGATTTTATATAAAGGACAGAGGATCGGTTGATTTTCAGCGGCGAAGGGCGACGCATAGGCGAGAATCGACGCGGACTGCCCTTCCTCGATCGGAATCGGATGATCGTCAAATCAGCGTCCAATCATCATTGGATTGATTCACGGCAGAGCCGTCCATCGCGCGCGCCAAAAGCGCTCGAAATTTTCTCACACGGTTCTCCGAATCATTCGTGCGCGCGTGAACGAATTTCGCGCTCGACGCGGCGATGACGCGACGACCGGCCGTCTCTAAATTCTCCGCGGCGATGATTTACGACGTCGCTGTAATTTATTGAAATAATAAAATTGTTTAAATTTTAATTAATGATTTAGAAGATCATTTAATTTACTTCTTATATAACTAGAATAGTTAGCTATTCAATGAAATTATTAACAATAATTTACCGCAATATTTGGTTTTAGTTAAAATTGGGGGAGATTTTGTTTATATTTAGTATGAATAGCAATTATCAATTTAATTTCTTAATTTATTAATTAAATTAAATCTCGAGTCGAAATTAAGTAAAGTAATACATTACTTTAAGAAATTAAATAATTAAATTTAAGATATACTTAGGTAAATTAAGTAATTATTAAATGCAATTTAAATGTTATTGTTTAACTAATATTGAAAGGATTAATTTTTTCATTCAGTCGAATTTTCGAGGTATTCGAGGTAATATAAAGTCCGTATAAAAGAATAAATATAAATATAATTGTTAATATAATAATTGAAATGGAGGGGTATTGCGTTAGTATAATTAATGGGATTAAAAGAATAATTTCTGTGTCAAAGATTAAAAAAATAATTCTAATTAGAAAGAATTGGATACTAAATGGTAAGCGGCTATATAAAAGTGGGTCGAATCCACATTCAAAGGGGGATATTTTTTCATAGTTTATCTTTTTTTTGATATTAGTCAATTAATAATAAACATTAGAAAGGGAATTAAAATAATTATTCCGAGTAAAATGATAATAGTGATAATATATTATTTATATTAAAATAAATTAAATTTTTTAATTGGAAATTAAATGTAATTTTTATACTATATAAATTTATCTATAATTAGTAAATACTAATAATATCCTCATCAGTAGATTGATATGTATAAGAATAATCATACAATGACATCAACTACATCAATCTCATCCTGCGTGACTTCCGTTCCGCCGCGCGGAACAAAACTCTTTCACGAAATTAAATCGCGAATTGCGAAGGCGAACTGCGCAGGAATCTCCAGCATCGCCGTAAACAGTTATTATCACGAGGCTCACGTGGCTAGGACGACGTTGAACGTCGCGAGGAGAAAAAAGACGCTGGCTGAAGGGTGTTCGAGGAGTTTAAGTAGTTTGGAAAGCTGTTGGCTCGAAACGAGACGAGATAGCGAACGAGAGGGTGCACGAGGGTGTTGGGGCGACCTAACGGCGTCTGCGTCGTCTTTTTGCGCGCAGCATCGAACTGTCGGAGAACTAAGCCGGAAGTCCGCCACGGAGAGGCTGTTTTGGAGATACGTAGCTCCGCTACGACCACATCGGACCCTGAAGCCCGCGTTAATGTTATCGCGAGAGGCGCGGAAACGCGTCTGGCAAAGCAATGGTATCGTGAAAAGCGGATGGCAGTGCAAACTATACCGGAGCTGCAGTACCTTGAAGAGCTAGCAGCTGAGGAGCCAGCGACGGAGCGAATAATCGCGGGATTCGAATTAACGAGGAATCGCGAAGGTTATCTGCAATTTTTGCCAACCGGTTATCATCCTGTTTGCATAATGATGATCATGATTCTCGCCCATCTCATGACATCTTGAATCTCGCAACAGACATGTTGCGGATGTCTTCCTTGCGAATGCCATTCCGTAGTCTCGTCAGTAATGCATGTTAAAGTCCTTTTACGAGGCCCTCTTCTTCTTCTCTTCAGAACTATATTCTGTATTCTATTCACTTGCCTCCTGTTAATGACCGACTTTCGCATCAACGTTTTGAAGCCGCTCTCCAGGTAGCTCGGCAGGATTTGCTTCTCCATTTCTTGCGATTTTTGCCGACCGGTTATCGTCCATCCCGTAGTTGCGTAGTCTCTTCATGCTCGTCTCCTGTGAGCCATCCTGTGAGCCATCTTGAATCTCGCAGATGTTGCCAATTCCATCCCGCGGAGACTATCCGATTAGAATTAGGAACTTGTGGATCATTACTTAATAACGATCAAGTATTCAATTCATTAATTACTAGATATGCATTTGTAATAATTTTCTTTACAGTTATACCTTTTATAATTGGCGGATTTGGAAATCTTTTAGTACCTCTAATAGTTGGAACACCAGATATAGCATACCCTAAAGTATAAATAATATAAGATTTTGACTTTTACCCTCCTCATTAATATTATTAATTATAGGAAGATATGTCGGAACTGGCGCAGGAACAGGATGGAAGTTTATCCCCCCCCCCATTAGTTTCTAATACATATCATAATGGTCCTTGTATTGATCAAACTATTTTTTCCCTTCATATCGCTGGAATGTCCTCAATTTTAGGAGCTATTAATTTTATTTCAACAATTCTTAATATGCACCACAGAAAAGTCTCATTAGATAAAATACCCCGATTAGTTTGAGCCATCTGAGTAACAGGTATTCTTCTATTAACATCATTAGCAGTATTAGCGGGAGCTATTACTATACTTGTAACAGATCGTAACTTAAATACAACTTTTTTTGACCCTGCGGGTGGAGGAGACGCTATTTTATATCAACGGTTTATATCGCCAGTGATGCACCTTAAAGTTCTCATTTCCGTTGTCCCTGGTAGGCGTTTGGTGATGATCGTTGCTTCAATGGCGTCGTTATGTATCTCACGCAGGTTCTGTAGCTCCTCAGCTTCAAACGTATAAAGGTCAAACGTATAAATCTAGCATCTCGTTTCTCGTTGTCTCGTCGGAGACAAACGTCGACATTCCCGCGAGTCGATCGTCGTCGAATCGTTCTCTCGGCGAGGAGAAAAAATGCCACGGGATCGTTAGGATTATTGCGCGAAAGGCGATAGCTCGCAGGCAGACATGTCTCGGTTCGAATTCGAGATAATCGCGTTCTGAGATTTCACGGGGACCACTCGGCGTGAAATCTTAGAGCGGCCGGCGTTGCGTCACAGCGCTGGTCACAAGCGCGAAAGCGAACGCGATCCCGCGGACAATCAAGAATCTAGACGCGGCCCTGCAGAGGCTAGAATTACTCTTATCTTGGATTGCGACGCGCCGCCCGAGCGCGGACACGTTATATTTACCGTTGCCGAGAAACCCTCGCCGCAGCGAGTGTTTCCTCGTGTAACCCTTCGGGCCGTTAATTGAATTCCCAAATTGAATCGCAACTATCTGCGGCTTCCATTAAGTCCAGAGAACGTAGCTTCGGACTTGACGTACCGCGACGCGCGGCATTTCATTGTAACGCGAATTTGTTCATCAAATTGAACTCGCTAAGGAGAGAGCAAACGGAATCGTGCTCCTCGCTCCTTCCCGTACGAGAGATATTTCCTGCGTGAAGGGACAATCGAGAGACGAGGAGCTTTCATCATCTTCTTCTTCTTGTTCCGCGTTCTCGCCGAGCCGACGACAAAACTCTCATGCGAGATGTCCAAAACGTGCGCGCGTTTTCTCTCTTCTCTTCCTCTTCGGCTTTCCGAGTCGCCGCGGCGATTCAAAGTGGCCGCGCTAACTCTCGCATATCGATCGCGCGGCGCGCGATGTCGACCCAGCGAAAAAAGCGCCGCGTTTAAATGCCGCCAACGATCAATGCCGATAACGGTAACATAATTGTGCCATATAAATCCTCCCGGGTGTGTCGGCGGTCGTCGAACAGTTATCGAAACCGGACGATAATATTACCAGGCCGCTCTCCTTCCTCGCCCTCCCGCCCTCGTGCCCGCCCGCGCGCAGAAACTAGATCTCGCGATCAGATTTCTATTTAAATGGAACGACGCGCGTCTCTTCGGCGCTCGGTTAACACCTCGGTAGTCTCAGAGCAATTAAATAAACTCCAAACGACTCTCTTAATCTCAGGTCTCGCACATTCTCCCACGCGTTTCATCTCGAACCTCCGACCGAATGGAGCGTCGGAATGTTACTAGCGAAACTTTTACCGTTTCGCAGTGGGGCATGAAATTCTTCAGACAAAATAAGGTCTCGTCGTACTGAAAGTAAAGGATTTTGTGGCGTCGAGAGAAGAGATGGACACTCTGTCCTTTTCGTACTGACCGGTCAGCGTTTTCATTTCGTTCGCAAAGGATTCAAGGATAAACACCGTTCGCGACTATTTGGATCGCTAGATTTATATGTTTGAGCTTAAAGAGCAGGCTAAGTAATACGTAAGACTTTTGTGAGACTTGTAACGACCTGTGTCGTTGAAAACAGCGGAAGCGATCGTGACCATGGAACTGCTAAGAATAATGGAACTTGTGCGAGAACTTTGTGCGATCACTGACGACCCTCCGCGAGATGGAACGAAGACGTCCGCGAGACGTCTGCGAGGTTCATGTCACAAGATCGGCCAGAATCGAGCCAGGAAACGAGCATAGGGAGACCATGTAAACGGAACAGCTGATAAGCAACTTGCAGAAATCACGAAAAATGGGAAAATACTGGCCATCCGGATAGCCTTGGACACGCTGAACACCGATATCAAAGGAGGAAAGCGCACTGAATGAAATATAGGACATGGTCCCAATAAAAAGAAGAAGAAGAAGAGCAAGAAGAAGACTCTCGTCAAGATTGAGGACTTTAAGATGCATCACTGGCAACGATCTTCCGGAAGCAACTTCCGAAAGGAACTCGCAACGAAAACGTCCGCGACATCCGCGAGATTCGATCATGGGATCGTGTAAATCATGGGATGGATGATAACCGGCTGGCAAGAATCGCAAAAAATGAGAAACCAGACAAGGGCCTTGAAGGGCCTCCGAAACACTGATGCGAGATTTGGAGGTCAGCATCACAAGAAGACGTACTGGATAAGATACAAGACACATGATCCTAGAAAATGATAAAGAGGAAGAAGATCACCCTCCAATTAGAGGCTGAAGAACTTGCATCTAACTTGCAGCCGACACATCATTTCACATTTATCGAAATAAACCTTGCTCTCCCCCATATTTTTCACACTCTGGACTGATATCCAGACGCGTTTGTTTCGTGGCACATTATTTCGTTTATCGATTTTTAATTTATTGGAATAATCTCTCCGGTTTTCAGAGTTCACGAGAGTGCACGAGTCCTACGTTCCTCTTTAAACTCTGAAACTTGGAACGTAACTTAGTCTCCCGTCAATCATAGCCGCGATAGGATTCCATCCATTCAATTTTCGCACGGAGAGGCGCGCCGGATCATCGCGACACGCGTGCAATTCATTCTCGATGATTATTTCGAGACATGGCGACTTAATCGCGCGAGAACGGCAGGACAGCAACGAGATAAAGGCAGAAATAAAGCCGCTTGACGCACCGCAATGTCTCCATTCGCGCGCGATCCGCCACGGAAAGGCGGATTAATAAACGCGGCCAGGTTGAAAACCAGGTCGATCCCGGGCTGCCCAAGACATTCATCTCGATTTTTCCAACGACGGCCGCGACTCGACCTCCCCTTCGAGCGTGTAATCCGCTTTCTTTCGCAAATCGGGATAACGTTGCGAGGGGATTAAGATGGTCAGTCAAGCAGGCGGAAACGGGCGAGAACGGGAACCGGGTCGGCCGCGGCTTTCCCGGACAGGAGGCACTTCCGCTCGCAAAAAAATTCCTATCCACTCACCGACGACACCGACGACGACGGTGACGACGGTGACGACGTTCTCCGGCGCTCTCGCGCTTCGGAAACTCGGTTAACTCGTCGCTAAATGAGAAAAAGTTCATCGGACGGGACGGGTGGGAAAAATGAAAGAAAACGAGAAACAAGGAACCGAGATTCCGCCGAGGAGAACGACGCCATCGCGCCTGGTCCGTCTCGTCGGCCTCTTGGAAAGTCTCGGGTGCGAATTAAGTGCTGAATCGAAGGTGAGCAGGGCTGACGACAGGCGAGGGAGACGACGACAGCGATCCCACCCGGGCGGCCTTTCTCTCCGACAGGACGAGCAAAGTGGGTCGCGGACATTAAACACGTTAGACGTGTGAACTTGCCGCCGCCCCGTCTGGGAATATAACTCCACGTGTCGCGGCGAGGATGAGAGAGACCGCGTCTCGGGATGCTGCCGCGAGAGGATCGAGTTTAGTCGGACGTGAGCGCGCGAGATGCAAATCACGGCTGGCCTCGGACTTTGCAATCGTCGTGGAATCGTCGTCGGGCAAAGTTACCCGCTGCTCAACGATGCCGAGGAGTTCCCGGGTCGCTGCTCGACCCTGAGCTCGACCCTGAGCCCGACCCGCCTCACCTCCGCGGTTCGCGGCGCTTTCAATACACATCCGCGAGTTCTGACGCGTCGAGATCTCTCTCGCGGTTCTTCCGCGAGCGCGAGCTACTAACAACCGGAAAGCAGCGCGTCGTGTGCGGGAAACGTTATTAAATCATCGACGAATGGCTTTTCGAGTCTCGATTCTTCGCGGAGAAGTAATCGTATCGTTCCCAGAGCCGCAGCTTCCATCCTGATCACGGTATATCGTTTCGTCTGACCGCATGCCGCGTCTCCGAGATGAAACAGCTTTCTCAATGCCGTGAAAACATTGCGTTTCCCGCGCGTCACCTCGATAATTTTATCGTTCCCCGATGTGGCGCGCGGCTCCTCCTTTTTCTTCCTTTTTACGGGATATGTCCTCCCCAACCCCTCGCCCACTACCCCGTTGAAACTGCCTTCTCGTCGGCCGCGTCGAGAATAAAACGAAGGCAACGACAAGAGCGGGAGACAAATTAATTCGAGCGCGCACAGCACGTGGACCTTCCGCGTGATTAAATATTGTATCGCCGAGTTATCGAACAGTTTGCCCCCTCAATTTACCCGAGGATGTGTAATTGAAGCGGTAAAGACTTCGTTTCGCTGAATAATATCGTGAACAATAGCGCGGTGAATTGCACAGCGCGCATCATGGATACGCATAAAGGACGAAAGTCTCCAAGAGCCCGCGTTGGGATACATTTCGTTTATCCCGCTCGAATCGAAGGGTAAAGACGGGTCGGCGATGTCGTGACCCGCGATTATTCCATCCCAAACATTTCGCCGCGAGTAATTTCGACGATTTTCTCGACGGGGACGCCTGCCGGGATGTTGAGTCACGGATTCCGCGTAGGATTGAAATCGAGTCCTGAAATAACCGCTTCATTAATCTAAATGCAGCCTGTCGCACATCATCGTGCGTTGCCGAGCCAAAGCGCGCGAAAATTTATCTCTACATTCCGTGTAACAAGTTGCCTAATGCAAGCGAATATATATGTATACACGCGTGTGTACAGAGACGCAGAATCCACGCAGTCGCGCCAGATGCACACATTTGACGACCCTGCCGGTCGATTCGTTGACACTCAATATCACGGAATGAAATGAAACAAGCATATTTCTAGAATTTTCCGCTGAATAACCCACCATCGTGTAATTTATTAACGCCATTAAACGCTCAGATTTTAATTCGCGCGCGCTGTTGCCGTTTGAATGGGGGAATCCATTATTCATGATGCTCTCTTGTACGTCAGCCGCGTCAGATGCGTTTTGTAAAAATTGTGTATATCCGTAATATAATTCTCCGATTCCGATGCGATGCATCGAGAATCAATACGCGTCAATACACTCGACTGGTATCGACCTGATCAGCGAGGCACGTTCTGATTGAAGCGCAACGATCGCGCGTGCCGCGATTTTTACTCGATCTCGCGTGTTTCACGCCCGTCTTCGACGCCGCTGTTCGAATATCAGACCTGTATCCGGATTAAAATCCCGTATCAAAATCCGTTAATTAAACGAGTGCGAATCGGGCGCGTTTACGAGCGACTGCTAAAAAATTGGCTGAACCTCAGCAGAGATCGCTAATCGGGAAAACGCTTCCCGCTGTCGCCATCGCCGGCGAGTCGGGCCTTAGCAGCTATTTAAAGATCATCCGATATTTATCTCCGGGATTTATTCCCGACTTGCAAGCACGTGCACAGCTTGATTTCGCGTAAAGCGTTTGTGCTCACGTGAGGTCAGTGTCCCGATCGAACGCAGCGTCTCGAATATCCGCGGCACGCTGCAACGTTGAGTAATTTATCGGGCCATTCGCGTCCAGCGAGTCCCAAGCACCCTCGGAAAGTCTAGTCGCGAAGAATTCTCCGATCCGCCAGCTTTTCCCGTCTTTTCCGAAAGATCCCCCCCCCCCCCCCCCCCACTTCACCCCACCCCGCTGCTAATCGTAAAATGGGATTTGGAAAACGCGAGGCGATTTCCGAGAAGCGCGAAGACTTCAAGACTGGAGACTTTTTCTTCTTTCTCGTCTTATAGCCTTGTTTTTCATTTCATCTAGGATGCCTGTTGATGTCCAACTTTCGCAGCAACACATTTTGGAGGCAGTCCAACTTCGGACCTGGCAATGTTCGGTTTTCCATTTCTCGCGATTTTTGCGATTTTTGATTTTTGTCATTCATCCTGTTCACGTTCGCGCGATCTCTCCTTCCCATCTTGAATTCTATTCCGCAGGGTGTCACCAGTGATGCATCTCAAGCTACTCATTACCGCTCTTGTTTCAATGAATCACGAATCATTAGAGGTTTTATCCCTACTTTGCTCCTACTTGCTTCTCCAAACTTCGTGTGGGTAGCCGGACACGATAGCTCTCATCGAGAGCCTCGCTGCAATTGAATATGACTAAAAAAACGTCTCATCCCACCACGCGGAATCATTTTGGGAGAGTTTGCGGCTTGACGCTCGCTAAAACTCGGATAAAATCGAGAGGCGAGATAATTTGGCTTTTATAACCAGCGAAATCGATCCCGCCGCACAAAGCGAAAGTGAAATTCGCGTCATTCCCTCGTTACGACGCGATTCGCAGAGCGCGCCGCATTAGCTGCATTGACATTTATCCGCATCGTGATAAAGCAGACAAACCAGCTGCGTCTCGACGTCGCTCCGGAATATTGGCGAACGCATGCATGGCACGGCGGCGACGACACACTCGCGATACTGTACCCGACACTGCAATAACCCGAATTAGCGTCCCGCCCGCTCGCGCGCGCGCGTGCGAGAGAGAGAGAGAGAGAACCGCGAAATACGTTTCCGGTATCATCTTACGATCTCGAATAACCGGATGTGGCGAAATTGCGCCGACACGCGCGACTCGGAGCCTCGGCGGGCTTCTCGTCGACTGTTCACGAGACGATCGCTTCCCGATGAGTCCGTGTAGCGTTGTTGTGGTCGAGTCGTTGTCAAAATTAAAATATTGTTATCAACGGAGCACACGATCATGATGAATTAATTAACGCTCGCGGTCCGCGCGTTTCGTGGTCGCCGTGAGTGAATGAACCCCGCTCTGTCGTTGTGGTGTCGGTTGGTTATATACGTGTAACGTGTTATTGTGTTATTACCGCGTTATTATAAATTCAATTATTATTCCAGCTATCGACTCAGCAGCTATTACCTCGTTACAAATTCAATTTATTCATATTATTATTATTATCGTTGTTATTATTCCGACCGATTATATCGTGTTCAGATTGTGCAGCGCGGCTTTCGATTCTATCGACCTTGTCATTCGATATTTCTGCTTGGATCGGTATCCGTCACATCGCTTGCACTCGCAGCGTTCATCAGCGTTTCGCGCGAATCTCCGCAAATCCTGATCCTAGACGTTGATGCGACTTGCGACGTGCGTGCCTCAGGAAGATCGTTCGATTGGACGACGATCGTCCCAACTGCTCTTAAATCCAGCGACACGCGGTTTATCCCCTTTGAAGTCTGCCGAACAGCGGCCGCGTCGATTTTCTCGCGAATTCTCGATTCGCATATCCATTATTTACAAGCCGCTCGGACCCGCCTCGTCCGTTGCTGCGAATCGGAAAAGATCGACGGGAATTGTCGCCCGCCGCGCCGTCTCTCTCCACTTGCCACAGCAGCGTTGTGTGCATTACATCGGTGTGCTGGCGTTAAGATGCGAGCGGGAAGAGCGATAAAATTCGATAACGTAATGGATGAATAAACGTCGCGCGTATAAATGTAGATCATCCGGCGCCGCCAGATCGCATGTGCATCGCGCTCCAAGTTGCGGCAGCTTCACCAATAAATTCCACCAGTTAAATTCAATTTGCTCCGCACATTGCAAAAACATTCGGATTCGCGGCATTAGGCCAGGGAATTACTAGCATAAAGCAGATTTATATCGATCACTTCCAGCTGTGATGCGCAACAAAGCAACAATTTTCCTAAACTTATTATCGCGCCTTTTCCCCTCCAAAAGAACGACCGGGACGCGGCCGGAGCGTCCGCTTCCGGATCCGTCCAGCAGTCCGAGTCGCGTGTCCGATTCGAAAAATTCCCGCCGAACAAATGTTTGGCTGGCGGATAAAGGGGAGAAACAAAAAACAAGAAAAAAGGCCCCGGAAATCGAATCGACGCGGCATGTCGTCGGATAAAATGAAATATCGATCGACACGGCGCATTGGCTGATCAAATATACGCGGGGAGGGAGGAAACAAAGAAAGGAAGGAAAGTCCGGGGGATGATGGTCCGCCGCGATTAATTCATTTTAATGGACGGAGCGACGTGGATGACACGGCTCTATTCGTAAATAGATCGGAAAATAGATCGCCAAATTGCGAGACGAATAGTAGACGAATAATCGCTACCAGTTACTACGCGAGACACAGAAAGCGGCGAGGAGGGTCGGAGGGGAGGGGGAGAAAGAAAACAAAGACGGCGAGGAGCGCAAAGCGCGACGGCTCGAACCTTCGCGACAGAGGGAAGGGGGGAGGGAAGGAAGCTCCGGCTTGATGAGCTTTTAATTAAATTGAGAGGACGAGCGGCTTGATGGAATATGAAGTCGCCTACCTAGCTCGAAATTAACGGCTGCTGCACCGCGCCATCGTATCACCGTTTATCTCCGTTTATCGCGCGTTAACGCGAACTGAATTCTTTTCCCGATAACGGGAACAAATTCACGACGTGCGATCGTGCGATCACGCACGCGCGTTTTTTTTCTTCTTTTTCTTTTTTTTTTTTTTTTTTTTTTTTTTTTTGAGGTAACACGAGCATTAATGACGCACAAATATTTCAATAATTTCCCCTCCCCTCCCCCCCGCTCCCCCCGTCCCATTAATTCTCGGCAAATATTATTATTACGCTCGCCGAGCGCGTTATCAGATTATACCAATTGCTCCCTCTCCCTTTCCCTCTCACTCTCTGTCTCTCTGTCTCTCACTTCGGCGCTTCATGGGTGCGATAATCAGGTTCCCGAATAGTTCGCTAATGGATACGACGGATATTTTAAACGGACCGGCAACGCCGGGGAGGAACCGAGACAGGCAAAGCACGGGCATTGTTCCGCCGCGCATTCATCCACGCACTCCGATGGCGCGGCGTTATTGTTAGCACCTGCGGTTATCGCGCGGGTAAGAAGCGCCCCCTCGGAGCCGGCTCCTTTAATTAATGGCGCAACCGCGCGGAGAAGGGGGACGAGGGAGGGGGAGGGGGCCGAGGGAGGGAGAGGGAGGGAGGTGGGCAAGAAAGCGGGAGCCGGCTGCGACCGGACAGCTATGCGAGGCGGCCGCGGGGACAGAAGCGGCGCGAACAATGTCGGGCCGCGGGGCGGCGGCGGTGGCGGGGAGGCGGGAGAGGACGGCTCGGGGCTCAAAGCTCATCTATTATTGGCGCAAAAGAGAAATAAAATGCAGCGCGACGGCCCGTGAAATCTACGGGAGGGGGGCGGAGGTGGAGGGGACTGACGTGCTGCCAACGCTCTTTGCTCCTCCGTGTGACTTCTCTCTCGGGGCCCTCCTCGATATTTTCCATTTCCGTTCCGCGCCGCTCCCCTCCGCGCGCTCCCGGCGAACGCGGACCGAGGGGGGCGGCGGCGGCGGCGGCGGCGGCATGCCCGGGATTTACGATCGCGCGCGGGCAGACGCCCGCGTCTGGTCCACGGGCTCGCCGGGTTAAGCAGAGTTATTATTCGCAGGTTCAAAGGCCGAAATCGCGGAGGGCGGAAACAGAGAGTCGAGCACGCGCGCGCGCGCGCGCGCTGATATCGCTTGATTATGTTATGCGTGTGAGACTTACCACGGTGATGGGGTAAACTGGATTGATAATTGTGAAGAGGAGCACGTGGTTTGGCTTGTTATTGTCTTCTCTGAAACAACAATTCGATTCGCGCCGATTATTGTCAGAAGTAAAATTCAGCCCGCTCGTTCGGCACAACGGGAGAACGAGGGGCCTGGATTATCGTAAGATCGCCGCGAAACGGTAAACTCATTCCGAGCGAGCGAGCTGACGTAGCGCCAAGTCGCCAAGCCGAAACTGGAATCGGMCCCGGTCTTTGTTGCCTCGCCTTTCCGACACGCGCCTTTGCGTTTCCACCGCGTCGCGGAACGATATTCCCCCCCCCCCCGCCCCTCCCCAACGATAACAAGCTGGCTTACACGCTGGCGCGCACAGAAATGCGCACGTTAATCGTCGCATGAAAGAAGAGAAAAAAAAAAAAAAAAGAAAGAAAAAGAAATACGCGCCGCGCGGGAGAATTATTACGTGAAAGAAATAGAAAAAGAAAAGGAGAGAGAAATGGCGCGCTCGCGAGGAGGAACGAAACCAAGCACGGTCCTCGGCTGAGGTTTGACAACACTCACGTGGTCGGGGCCGAGCGTGCTGACGGATGCCACGCGATACGCATTTTTCACGGCCGACATCGAAAAGGCGCGCGCGCGCGGGAAGATCAATCGCGCGAGCGATGATTTTCCCGCGAGCGAAATGGCGGGGGCGTAACGATCCGGAGCGAGATGGAAAAAGAGCCGATCGCGGGATCCAGGACGAATCGGCTCGCATTATTCGCGATGATCGAAACTCGCTCGCGATGATTCGTTTATCGATCTCGAATTCAACGACCCGCTGGCGCAAGATGCGCGTAATTTCCGGTCGAAGCGCGCTTAATGCGGCGGCATAAATTCCCAGGAAGAAATGGGAACGCGTGAATAAAAGATGCGTATCACGCATCCTATCACGCGTTCTCGATTGTCTAATATCTGCATATAGACGACGAGCGACTCTTGGCAAATTCGCGAACTCGATCGGATCGACAGCGAGACGGCGCCGGAAAGGAAACTCTGACGGTTATAATTAATTTTTAAACTTCGCAGTGTACGCGAACCTGTCGCCGACATTCGAGTTCTCTTCTCGACGCATTATCGATGCATTATCGGGAAAAGCGACGAGCGATCAACGGCACGCGCGATAATTAAAAAACGCACGGAAGAAGGGCGCGTCGTTATCTCGAAAGCTCTCGACGAATTACGCGACGCATTGTTGACCGGAGATCAAGCGGCAGAATCGCGCGCAATTGATTTCGACGAGTGTTTACGCATGGCGCCGTCTCGCTCGCTCACTCTCGCGCAATTGAGCGCGAATGTTAATGGATCGAAGAAACGCGACGACGCGTCATTAATAGCGCGACAGTCGGGCAAGCGGAGACGACGCTCGCGGTCGTCGATTAATCAATTTCGCGGGCGAGTCCGCGAACCTCGTCGCCGTTGAATGAGTAGAGCCTCGACTAGAAGCTCGTCACTTGCGCGAATAAAAGGAAAGAAACGGGAAAGACGTAATTAGCTTACCTTTTGCGGCGTGGCTCGTCCCCGTACCCGCCGTACTCGTGATTCTGCAATCAGAAACAAGAGGTCAATGAAAGGTCGTCCACCGCGGGGACGACTGAGTCAGAGATGAAGAGCTTCGCTCCGACCGGCGCTACCTGCCGAGTTCCCGAATAGCCCCCCCCCCTCTCTCTCTCTCTCTCGCTCTTTCTCCTAAGCTACTCGTAAGTAGGGACTTCCCCGTTGCTCCCAGCCAGGAGCAACACGTGTCGCTCGTCCCGCAAGGCGCGAGAGTTCGCGGCGCGGCGCTTTCGGCTGAATCTCGATGGTGGACGCGCGGCGTCACGCGATCATCAGCACGGATGCGTGTTCGGTCAGTCTATTAATATGCGTGCACGCCGTCTTTTTACGCCGCCGCCCGGAAAGCGACGGAAATAGTGCAGCGGAACACCTTAGGGGCCGCGACGTGCGGCCGCTTAGGTAAATTCTCGGGAACGCGACGCGGGATGCAGGCGAAGGGCTAACCCAGACCTGAGCCTGGCGATCCTTCCCCCTCCCTCTCTCTCTCTCTCTCTCTCTCTCTCTCTCTCTCTCTCTCTCTCTCTCTCTCTCTCTCTCTGTCGCAGGAGCGAACAAACGCGCGGGTAAATTCGACGATGAAGCTTCGCGATCGGGATCGCGTCTATTTCGGCGAATCGGCCGAATTGTGGCTCTCGTGACGTTCGCATGGTGCAAGGCGCGCGCGAGTATCAGTCCCCAAGTGTCTGGCAGCTTTATATCGCGTAATGCGCAGCGGGCTGCTGAATAAAACATGAGTGCATTTGTACATCGGTTTGTATGTGACGTGTCGCTTGTCGCGGCTAAATAATTCATTCGCGTTTTCCGCAGCAACCGCAGCGAGCATCGAAATCCCTGCACTAACGCGGATTCCAATTATCGGCGCGGGATTGTCCGCTCGCATCGCGCACCGCATCCGATTTGTCGCGACTGATGCGAGCCGAAACCGGTTCACCGGACAACCGAGATAATCCTCTTTCTTCCTCGACAGTTGCGTTTTTTCTGACTGATGGATCGATGCCTCATTAACGATTCGATGAAGACGAAGGACTAGTGAGAAACTAAAATGTGATGAGTTTTATTCGGGAGTGACTCTCGATCGTTTACGGATATTGATATACAGAATTAAATTCTCTGGATGCTCCTTTCTTTCTCAGCCGAAGAAATCGAGATTCACAAAGGAAGAGATTTGTGAGGGAACTAAAAATCGCCCATCTTGAAAAGACCATCTTAAATTGGATCCACGGATCCAGCTCTTGTGCTGACACCTGCCGCTTCCAAAACACTGGATATGGATCAGCGGAATGGATAACATAACCAGAAACAAGGATACGCGCGATCTGAGCATCGTTGAAGCCGCTGAAATGATTGTCGCGTCGTCTTGGTGACGGTGACTCGTACGAGTCGCACAAAAATTTCTGTGAGATCGTGTAATTTCGCGAGGGGGACTTTAAAGACAGAGCCCGGCTGAAAATTGAAAAATTTCAACCCGAGGAGCCGAAAGTTCGATCCAAACGGAGACACAGAATTCGTTGTCTCGGATCGAGCGGAAAAGGACGTTCTCGAACATCTAAAGAGCAAGAGATTAATTCGTGCGGCTAATATCGGATAGCAGACAAGACGTAGACTTGCCAGAGTTACAACGATATCGGACACGCGAGATTAAAAAAGAAATGAATCCCTTAATTTTCAGTCTTAATTATCAGCGTTTCGCTAGGTGGCAGACAGACAGCGCGAAGAGGGAAACGAAAGATCGGAACGGACAGGGAGGAGAGCGTGACGAGACTCGAGCGATTGTGCACGAACGTGCAGATGCGCGTCGCTAATGGTCCGGTTACGAAATTAGCTTGAATGGCGAAAACGGTGACGGAGCCTGTGCCATTTGGTTTCGCGCCGACAACTTTGGTATCGCGTCCTCGCGAATGAATAATCAAGTCGTAACTTGGCGGTGGAGTTAACACGGGCGCTCGTTCTTTTTGCTGCGAGAGGTTGCGACAGCGGGGAGCGTTAAGCATGAATATTTACTCTCGGAGGAGTTCACTCGGGGCAGCCTCCGCGCCATCCATTAAGTGTCGTGCTCGATCGAGAGAAGGAAGACAATCTCCAGCGGGATAAAGTCGGCAGAGACTGCCGCCAGTCGGAGCCATGCTTTCACTCCGACCTGGCTGGCTTCGTTATCGCTCGTCCATTCGAGTTATCGATATTAGCCGTCAGCGCGTATTATCCGATCAATACCGTTCCCTTCAAGTTCACGGGGATGCTCCGGTGGGAATAATAAAGCTGCAATGAATACGCAGCGGGCGCTCTTAACGAGCCTTGCACCTGCGAGCGAACGGCGAGCAAAACGTGGATAAAAACGTGGAACAGGGATTATCCGTGAGCTCTGACGCGCTGCGAGGATCATTGGATATCGAGAGAGAAGATCGAAGCGATCTCTCCTCGAAACACGGAATTAATCACCTCTCCGTGGCGAGCCTCGTCAATCGAGTACAATAGCAGTACGCTTCTATATCCGTTTTACATTTTATTTGCATTTGATTTACATCTCGAGCGCGAACCGGTTCGCGAGGAGAGACGAACCTCTGCGAGCTCTCCAGAACGATGCATGAGAAATCTGCGCTCGGGCCCAATGATTTATCCGCGATCGCGCGTCGATTCCTCGCGTCGCCGTTCGCGAAGCGCGGCTAAACGGCCGACGAGGAAGAACACAAGGCGGACGGCAAGAATCCGCTCGGGCCGATCGCCAAGCGGCGGGAATGTCGGACGCGCCGCGTCCAACAGCTCCGTCGTCGCATAGTATCGCCGTTACGAGGCGAAATGCCGGCGGTCATACGTTGTTATAAACATAACTGTCGCACTGGCGCGCGACCAACCACGTGCTCGCTCCTGCGCGCTCAATGGGTGCCTCGCGAGCGAGCGAGCGAGCGAGGAAGAAAAAAGATCGGCCGGGCCGAGCGGAAATAGGCGCGCTGGCGAGGCAGGCTTCTTCCAAGCCAGGCAATTATATTAATTATATTATTGACCTCCCTATATGATTAACAATAGAATATAAATATAAAGAAGAAGCCCCTCCAAAAAAACAAATAGCTATAATTATAAAAAGTAAAAACAAATCTTCATCCTGATAAAGCTATAATTATAAAAATTTCCCCAATAAAATTCAATGAAAGGGGGAAAGAAAAATCAGATGAACATATAATAACAAAAAATAAAAGTATAACTATAGGCATATATAATTAATATGCCCCTTATTTAAAATAATTGAAGAAGGCGTATCTCGACACGCTCCGACAGCCAATAAATCCAAGAATAGCGGGAGGGGTCAACAGTTTTCCGAATTCATTTCCGATTTCATTTCGGCTTCGCGCGAGCGAAACCTGGATCGCGGGATCGCCGAGCCATCTCTGGATGCTTTTTTTAATGCTTTCAGACAAATCGCCGACGTATCAAGAATTCATCATGGAATCCCCTCGAGCCGATGGGTCAACCGAGCGTCAGTCTGCCGGCGCGAACGATTCGGACACGTCCGTTATTGTTGCGACATCATCGAATTATTTGCACGCGCAAACGCACGCAATGTCCACATGCGAAATACTTTGACGCCTGATGCGTCCTTGATGACAAAATTGGACTCGTCCATCGCCTCGTGCGCGTCTGTCAAGCGAATTTACCGATTGAATCGGCCGTTCGTCAAAAGGGGAAACGATCGAGCCGACCAATTTTCTCCGCGTTCACGCACGGTGAAAGATGATGGGATTCAAGACCATCGTCCGCTTGCTTATCGCTTCAATTCCCAGCCCCGATTTGTCAGGAGGATTGAATAGCCTTGCCAGGAAAAGCTGCCTAATAATGAGGAATGCTTTCGTTCGGCGGGAACTAAAGAGGAAACCTCGATACCCGGAAGAGATTCCTTCAGACGAGAACAAGTCAAGCGTTTATGATTTCGAGGAAAGATCATAAATTCCCGTTACCTATCATCTCGGATTTACACGCTAATTTTAACAATTTACTTAAAAATCATCGCCGCCCCCCTTCAATCCCCTCGCGATTGGACGAATCCTCGCGGATCTAGCGGATCTTCCTCCACGAGAGAATCGATGACGAATCGCAGGAGCCCTTTTCGCATCACCCCCGTCGAGAGCGAAAGAGAAGAAGCAGAAGAGGAGGACGCTGGCGGTCAAGCCGCGCATATTCTTTCATTCTCTGCCTCTAACCTCGTCGCGAGTCTTTCTCTTTCTCTCTCTCTCTCTCTCTCTCTCTCTCTCTCTCTCTCTGTGATCTCGCGCTTGTGTAATCTCTTTATCAGCACGTGACTGGCACGCAGCCAATCGACTTTCTCCTCCGCGTAGAGCGGCGGCGACCCGTTCGTTCGTCTGCCGCGGTTCGCTTCGATTTGTTCTAACCACCGCTGGATCCGCTAGAGCATTGACCGCGAACAGAATAGACGCCGACGGCGTAACACCGTTGCGCCCCCCCCCCTCACTCTCTCTCTCTCTCTCTCTCTCTCTGTTTCTGTCTCGTGCGCGTCACTATCGCTCAAACGAACGGCGCGGCTCGATTTACGACACAGCGAGTGTTTCGCGAGTCGGATATGCCGTTATTTCGACGAACGGGGCACCCGTATCGCGCCTCCATTAACATAAATTCAATTTAAACGCGGCTCGATCTTTGTTTCCGAGCTATTTGCCGGCAACTGGCAGAAATATCGCCAGGACTTGTGCCAATTTCGGACGTTCAATTTATTTCTCTTATGATT
Source organism: Eciton burchellii (assembly GCA_020341155.1). Classification (NCBI taxonomy): domain Eukaryota; kingdom Metazoa; phylum Arthropoda; class Insecta; order Hymenoptera; family Formicidae; genus Eciton; species Eciton burchellii. Next base: position 778,087 of record JAHMML010000064.1, read on the forward strand.
CAATAGACAGCGAGGGACAGAGAGACAAAGAAACAGAGAGATAAAGAGACAGAGAGAGAGAGAGAGAGAGAGAGAGAGAGAGAGAGAGAGAGAGAGAGAGAGAGAGAGAGAGAGAGAGATTAAGGATTTCTCGATAATGTAACAATTGCGCACTGCTAAAAGAAGAAATAAAAATCCCCCGCGTTCGCTGCCGGGTCAACATTCAACTGACCTCGAGCATTCCGGGGGCATTCCAGAAAAACGGCGTCGACTTTCCGGAATGAGATTTGCCAAGAAACCCCTTAAGCGGTCTCTACAATGAGATTCTCGGGCGTAAGGCTTAAGCTTCAGGCCGTAATTTAATGATGTCGACGCGCGCGCAACCGTAGTCGGGACGCCGCCGTAGTAAAACTTGAAACCAAATCCCCGATTATGATGGCTTGCCGCTCAAGTCTCAGCGCGCAACGTGCCATCAGCCTGAGGCAACTTTATCGCCACCCTCCGCCCCGCCCCCCCCCTTCTCTCATTTTGCACTTGCTCTTATGGACGTATCAAGATGCCGATAAGTGTAGCTTGAAAAGAACTTCACGCCTCGATAACGCTCGCCGAGCGGGCACTCGCGTGTCGCATCTTGCTTGCTTGAACGCTTGCTTTCGTATCGCATTGACCGATCGCGCAATTGCGCGTTTCCTCCGATTAGGCTGCTCTGCTCGGGGAGCGCGGCTCTCATGGAAACGCGGCTGCGCGACGGCGATTCTCGACATTCCGCGCGCGGCGACGAGGCCGACGCACTTCGCCCGAGAGAATTAACGCGTAATCAAGCGTAACGAGCGCAGAACGGAATTAACGAACGGACGATAACTCCCGCGGCATGCGATTTCTTGGAAAACGGCAGCCTGGGCGAGCCGATTAGACGTCGTGCGCCTCGCGAGTTCGTCGTTGCGCATGCGCGCAATCGCCGTGGCCCAATTATCTCGCCGACTATGAATTACGTTACGGGGATGCCCCGTCGCGTCGGGATTCCCCCGCGCGGCGGGACGAAACTTTTCGCGCATTTCGCGTTAATCTCGCAGCCGGGAGCAGCTGGTTGTCTTCTCACGTTGCGGTAGGAAGGGCGCCACCAACTGCGGGACAACTTGTGCCCACCCTACCCCTCTCGAAAAAGCGGCGCGAGGGAAAAAGTTCGCGCGATCTCGCGGTGCTTTTAATCTGCCGAGTTTCTTCCACGCGCGTGTCGCATACATCGCGATTTCTAATTCGTCGTGACCAGAGAGCGCACTCCCCGTCTCTTTTTCTCTCTCTCTCTCTCTCTCTCTCTCTCTCTCTCTCTCTCTGGCTCTCTCTTTCTCTTTTTCAGGCGTTCAAGAAGCAATAATCCGTGGACTGAAACTCGCGTCTATCATGCGCTTCCGCAAATATTCCACTTTGACCAACATCGATCGATCACGCACTCGACTACGCTCTCTTCCCTCCCCATCATGATGAATTAATTCCAAACGCTATTACGGAAAGGTGAAGCTTGAAAATAACAAGTGCGCCGCTGCGGTTGCTGTGCTGAAAATATCAAAGATAACTTGCCGATACCGGCCCTCGCGCGTCCGCCATCTTTGCTCTGATACGCCGAGGTTATTTGGGAGATTCTAAATCATGTCCAGCCGCGCGAGACCATCTCGTCGCGGCGAATTGATTCCGAGCGCAATTATTGGAGCAGAACAATGCGCGTCGCCAAGCGCGCGCGCGCGCGTGTCGTGCCGGCTTCGTGTTTCTTTTTCTCCGACCGGCTCGAATGTCTAGACGAAATCCATCCGTCGTCGAAGGAAGACTGGCTCTCACGCAGACCGCAGGGGAAATATCTCGGGCACGCGTCGGGCACCTCCTCTATCGAATGCAATATCGAATTTTCCTCAAACGGAGGAGAGGGGGAGAGAGGGAGGGAGAGAGGAAAGTCGCAAAAATGCAATGCGTTCTTTGGGTATTTCTCGCCTTTGCGTTCATCTCGGCATCCAATTACCCAAGATTGAGAAATGAGACATCAGATGATCGAAGATTGAACTTTACGTTGCCGGTGCGACATAAAGCGGGATAAAAAAAGAGAGGAACAGAGCGAGCAGATAGAAACGAGGAGAGCAGATGATGAGGATGAAAGTGAAAAATGAGGGCAGCGCGAAGCATCGTTCAATAGGATAGCGGTGTCGTCATTATTGTCGGCTTTATGAAATTATTGCGCTCGCTCGGCTCAACGGAGCGATAATTCGGTGGTTAATTATTAAATCGCTGTGACGCAGTCGCTACAGATTATAAACGCTAAAACATAGACACGATCGCGATAATGGCCTTCGAAGCGGCCAGGCATTGTTTATCTCAGCTTTAACGCTTATCTAATTTCATGCGTGTAAAGCACTTTACAATCTCGCATTAACTTTAGAGATCGGCGCTGCGATAAGATCACTCGAGTACGTGAATGATGTGACATTAATCATTGCTCTCTCTCTCTCTCTCTCTCTCTCTCTCTCTCTCTCTCTCTCTCTCTCTCTCTCTCTCTCTCTCTCTCTCTCTCTCTCTCTCTCTCTCTCTCTCTCTCTCTCTCTCTCTCTCTCTCTCTCTCGCTCGCTCTCTCCCTCGATTTCGTATTTATTGCAAGCTATGACTTTGCCGGTCAAGCATCATTGAGAGACCAAGCAGAGTCTACGAATGCGACCATCTCTCCGTTATCGAATAATTTGCAGATTTTTCCAAAGTAGTAAACAGAAGGAGAAATCCTTGCTGCCTGAGACTTTCCACAACCATAAAACTGCAGCGATGATGAAGCACACTCGACAACGATCTGCTCGGACACGATTCGACTCCGCGTTTCGACTCCCTCTTCCCTCTTCCCTTCTTTTCCGCGAAAGCTGGTCCCAGTCCCGCTTTGTCGTCTGCCACCGATACTCCCGGGATATCAAGTCATCCGTGTCCGGCTTTCAGCGCCGCCAACGGGAGAATACGGCGACGGGCGCAACGATGCGCCTCATTAACGGCGCGGCGGCACGCAGCGGCGATGGAAAATCGAAAAGGGGAAGAGCAAATGTCATTAAGCGCCGAAGCGATCCCCGTTCTAATCTCGCGGCGACTCGATGCGGAATAAATTCTCGCGGGGGGGCGCCCCTACCCCCCCCCGGCTTCTTGCGCCTGCTGATTTTCGAAAGCGTTTTCGTTCGCGTAAGCGAGATACGAGAGCTCCCGCGCGCTCCGCGATTTAAAACGCACGCAAAGAAGAAGAAGAAAAAGAAGAAGAAGAAGAAGAAGAAGAAGAAGCGCGATGTGATTCCGCTACCGCCGAAAATAATCGCTTCCAGGAAATTTACGTCGCGATGGAGGAATTCGAGCTACTCCGGCCGAAGAATCCGGCTTCTCGTGGAAACATTCGGGACTAGTGATTTCAGCGCGGCGCTTCAGACTCACTCGAATCAACTACGAAATGGGCCAAATCGCTGCTCGAGTAGATCTGAATAGATCATAACTGCTAATATCAGTATCACGTATCAGTACAGGTGCAGTTATCGCGATTAAGTCGATTGTACTTGCTTCCTGATATCAGCAGCACGATTTAGCACGATTTAGTTGTCGCAACAATATTTTTATATAACTAGCACATTAAAAACTACATTCTCTTGATTGCTGAGGAAAAGAAAGATCAGTCAACTTTCATTGACGCATCCTTTGAATGGCGACAGGCGAGATTGTCGTACGAGCGCTTCGCACGGCAAGAAATTAAAGTGTTGATTTGTCGGAGAGAGAGAGAGAGAGAGAGAGAAAACACACAGAGGGCATGCGACAGCCGACAGTGTCGGCGATTTAATGCAATCAGACGGAAGACACCTGCTTGCCGCCGCAAGAATGCGACTTTCGTACATCTCGAAATCCGATGCGTTTAGCCGCAACGCGCGGCAAGCGCGCGTGAACGTAGATGAATATCACTCGAAAGGGAAGCGAGAACTTCCGCGGCGGATATAACGGATTGTTGCGCGGCTGCGTGCGCTCGGAATTGTTGGAAATGCAATACCCCGAAAAGCGGAAGAAATCTCTCTCTCTCTCTCTATTTTTTTTCTATTTAGTCGCGATGTAACACGCGCACGTTCGGCGATCAACGTGGAGCCGATGAAAGTCCAGCTCTCGCGCGCAATCCGGGAATCGAAAATATATATCGATATATCGACTCGATGATTCGCCGCATCGGGGATTCCCGATCGCGAGGGAAGCGCACAGCGCGCGAATTTCAAACGAGGGAAGAATGCAGCGCGATATTCTCGCTCGCCAGATTGATACACATCGATGATGTATTTGCGATTCTTCGCTAATGGCTGCTTCTCGAATGACTGTTTTTCGAGTTACAAAGACGGGATTCAATCAAGACCTTCAAAATTGGCGACGATTCAAATCGACGTCAGTCCAAATCAGAGCAAGTATAGCTCTCTGTCTCTCTCTGTCTCTCTCTCTCTCTCTCTCTCTCTCTCTCTCTCTCTCTCTCTCTCTGTCTGTCTGTCTTCTAACAAACTCGAGTTTCTTCTCGAGTTATGTCGTAAGCGCGATTGGCTGCTTTAGGATCACTCCTATGATCCTAACCTCCTGTTTCCTATTTGATGACGATCGAAAACGGCGGAGGAACGAAATCGAAGCTTTTCAATAAGGCACGCTCGTCTGCCTCGCGCCAATGTGACTCTCGTTCCTCGCCTTTATTTTAATCTTCCCTTTTCATTATCGTCACTACCTCGATGTTCCGGAAAAATAATATCCCAACGCGGTCGTCGCTGAGATAACGCGGCCGTTGGTAGAACGTGCTCAACTTTTCGCTCGTGAAAAGCCCAAACTATAAAGCGCGATAGGACGCGGCTTTACCGTAAATTCGCCAGCTTCGCGTCAAAGTTTGCGTTTCTCAAGTCCGAGCTAACTGCAAGTTACGGGCCTGGCAATCGCGGCTTCCAAACCGGCAAGATGCTATGCGACGATGATGCGCATATTTCTTACTCGCTTGGAGAGATCACTTGGTGGTCAACAATCGATCCCCGATTATTCGCGGAGAGGCCGGGCGGCGATTTCCGCGAGAAAGCCGATACCGGCGGAAACATCGCGCTTAATCGAACGGACACGCGATCCCCCGTCAAGAGGAGACCTATGTTTATCTCCTAAAGGGAATGACGTCATGCATCTGGATTAAAACTAATCCGAAACAGTTCTCGGTCCCGGAATACTTTCGCGAAATAGACTTGCAAGTGACTTTACGTAAAATAAATATATATATATATATATATATATTATGCAAACATCGCGCGAATAATTATACAAACTCGAGAAATTCTGTCTCTCCGCGCCGCATCAGCCTGTTACGGAGAATCTCCTGCTTTACATATGCTAATCGAGTCGCCCGTCCGAAAAGACGCGTCGGATTGCTGCATCTGACTCCGACGCGGGTGACGAAATCAAAAGAAGGCGACAACACGCGGAACGCGCGCGCGGAAAATCGCGTTTGCACTTTGCATGGGAGCGATTCGCATGCGAGAGCATACTCAACGGCGATTAAAATTCTCGCTGCCATATCACAGTTTGCGCGCCTCTATTGATTGCAGGCCGACATCTGGCTCGCATTTCACAATCTGCATAGAGACAGAGAGAGACAGAGAGAGAGAGAGAGAGAGAGAGAGAGAGAGAGAGAGAGAGAGAGAGAGAGAGAGAAACGGATCGCGTTGCGAACGCGAGCACTGTCTGGCATCGCAATCGGCCGCGGGCGCAAAGTATTTAAAAGCGGCGCCGTTCCGCGGATTAAGAATCACGGCGCGTGATTCCCCGACCCCTCCCTCCCTCCCTCCCTCCCCGCTCTCTCTCTCTCTTTCTCCCGGGAAGTAAAAGAGATCGCGAGAGGAAACGAGAAGCACCCGTATGCCCGGGTGCGACACGCGAGGGGACCATCTTGATGGGGCGCCGGGGATATTCGGCAAGGAATGTCCAAGCATTCCCGTTAAAGACCTCGGAGAGTAAATAAAGACGATCAACAATCCCTTCCCCTCCCCTCCCCCCTCCCCCCTCCCCCTGTCACGCGTTGCCGGGAATCCTCCTAACGAGGACGGAGGAGGCGCGCGCGTCGCGCCCGCTTGCGTAATATGCCGTTTTTCTTTTCTTTCCCCCTCCCCCTCGCAGAGGCGCTCCTGGAAGAAGGCGCGGCCTGGCCTCCCCCTCCTCCCCCTTCCCCCCGGTTAACGAGGGGTGAGTGACTTTATTTCGGTGCGGCTATTTCGGGCGTAAGTGCCGAAATAAATGCAAGCAACGGGAAGGTGGCGCGCGGGGGAAAAAAGAGGCGCGCACTTCCGCCTCGAAATAGCGCGCCGGACGAATTCCGCCGCGCGCGCGAAACCGGAATTCCAGCGCGGCGATGCCCGCTCGCGCTCATCCGCGGCGGGATCGGATGATTGAATTTCTTGCGCTTCTAACGACGTTGCGCCGCGACATTAACCGGCACGTTCCGCGGCGAACACAAGAGTTCGGTAAAAAGACCTTATCGGCTAAACGAGTGCTTTTGTAAGACAACGACGACAGGAAGACAGAAGCGAGAGAGCAGATCTCCGGATAGAATCGATGGAGCCGCGAAATTCCGTCCCGGCATATTGGATTTTCCGCTCCTTAAGCGGATGTTAGGTCGCAGCCTGCTTCGAAATAATCCCGACTAACGCGACCTACATCCAGACATAATGCGCCCGCAAAGGATTAACCTCCTGTGATCAGAAGGACCTCCGACTGAGCAGCATGCCAGCGAGATCGGTTTAAGATCACCGCGTCGCCCGCAACTACGTTCACGTGGAACTTGTATCGTTATCGCGCGGTGCGGCACGCGTTTTTCAATTTCGACATCGCTTCGCCTCTGCTCACGCTTGATTTCTTCGGGAATTATCCCAGCGGCACTCTGATGGATTCGAACAACGGTCATCTGGCGATAACGCGGCGACTACTGCGCATATCGCAATTTTGATGATGATTGGATCATTTGGATTAATCAGCATCTGAAAAATTTTAGCGCAACCGTCCATAGAGCCGCACGTGCACTTAATGTCGCGATTATTGTACTTTGATCGTAGTTTGAAATTCTTTCCAGTAACGGCTCATAAGCTTGTTTAGATGGACGTAACCGGTTCAGAAAACTCGCCAAGGAAGCATCGTGTTTGGAAATGCCTTCCATGGGAAACGCATCATCACAGAGATATCTATTAGACATCTTCGCTTAAAGATCGTCTTTTCTGCAACGACTTCAGCGAAGGGCTCGCTCGCGCGATTCCACTTTGGAATCTGCTTGAGAATCTCGGTTTTGTGTCTTAATAAATTAAGACTCACGTTCGAATATCCGAATAGCTTAGCCCGCATGATGCGAGAAGAAGAAAGAAGCGATCGTCCTCGACGATCGAGAAACAGACTCGCGCAGTCTCTCTCGAGCTATCGTCGAAACGAAGGGAATTTGCTGGATCGAGCGCTTCTTCGGGAAATTTTTTGAGGGACTATTAATCTGCACGCCACGTTGCTCTCGCGAGGCTGAGAGCATCGAGGATACAAATATCCGCACGCAAAGGAGAATCCGCGAGACGGGATCATTGACGCATGCGCGTACACAAGAATGCGTGCTCGCACGTGCGCTCGCAGTTCAAGTAACATCGATGCAGGTTTTATCGGAAATCTTATTCGAGCAGTCCGGCGCGACAAGATGCGATCGAGTCGCGGGGATGCGAGCTCGAGAAATCGCGGACGAAATCGATAATCACGCGCGCGGAGCGAAGCGAGAGAAAATACACGCTCGCTACTCGCCGCGTTATTCCGATTTCAAGCGTTCGCCACGGCGAGGCATCGGTCCCTCGCGAGATGCATCGTCCTCCGCCGAGGTTACTTCGAGGTGCATGCCGCGCGTAGGTGCGTGTACTGGTGCACGCTCGAGGTAGAGATATTTCGGTCGATGTGACACACGCTGCGACCAACGACGAGGGAAACGAGGAAACATCATCGGCCCGACTTTGCCGGATTTTGCTTAAACTTTTCGAAGACGCTCTCGCTGCTCTGTCAGAGTGCCTTATCGATCACTTTATACTTTCTGCTCCAGGGAGAAACGACGCTGCTCCAGGCTGCACACCTTCGTGCATTCGATTAGCGAACGGACGAAACGAGGGAAAGCGATCGACTGTATCCGCGCTTTCTTTCAAGCTCTGTCGAAAACCGAACGTCGTGCATCCTCTGGATCCGTTCTGCAAGGCTCGAAATGAACAAGAAACGGGGAGGAGACTCCAGCTTTGCTTTGCTCTGTTTTGCTCATTCCAGCATATCGCCGAAATCGCAATTAACACATTAACAGGCGGAGAATCAGCGTCGGTGTGTTCTCGCCGAGGCTGCGACCTCGATTTTCACAAAAGTGAAAAGGGAGACGGAGACATGCTAGAGACTAGCGTTCTATCTAAAACAAATATTCGAGATCTCGTCTAGCCGACAATGTCGTCCCTTTTATTGTCGGAGCAGTCTTCTGACGCAGAACTAGAGACAAATGCGCCTCGATATTGCTCTATGCCGTCTTCGAGCCCTTTACAATGCGACTTTCGAGCACCGTTCCCCGGTAAATATCTCTCGTGCAACGACCATGTGGGTAAAATGACACGAGAGCGCAACGCGGACAGCTGGAAAAGTCGCGAGATGCAGCATCCATCGAATGACGGCGAAAGCTGAAGCTCGAAAGCGCGAATTCGCTTCGGAGAAATATCGTGACGGAACATGGAAAATTTATGCCTCCATCGTACATCCGCGACGCGGCTCTTCGTCAGAGAAAAGGCCTCTTCAACGATCGGCAGGACAAGCCGATCTTCTTCTCGGGTCTCGATGCGCCAATGTAAACGCAGAATCTCGCGAACCTGCGCGATCAGTTTTCGTTCGAGCAATCCGGAGGATTGGAACGGTGGAACGATAAGATAATCGGATTTTCACGAACTACTGAAGGAAATACCGAAGCGAAACGGCGTGACTGAGGAGAAGCATTAAAGGTGGATTAAAAGAAATATCAATCGCGGGAATTCGGCATTAATGTTTCACCGCGAATTAAAACGGCGCGCCGGCAGCTAGCGGGATCAAACAGCGAAATCGATCCGCCACTCGGAAAGTTTGCGTCAAAGTTCAAGCTTCAAGCAAGCAAATTTGCCTTCGCGATCTACTTTCCTCCGATTGTGCCAACAGCGCGAGTTTCCGCGTGTTCGCGTCCCGCGAGGAAACGATCGACGTCGAATCTTGTGCCGAGCACGCGAAGAAAGGACGAGATACGAGATGGCAAATATTTATACACCACTCTCTCTCTCTCTCTCTCTCTCTCTCTCTTTGTTTATGTATTTTTTCTTTTTTTTTTCCATACATAAGAATATCGGGACGAGAGATTCATCGAGGCGTCACACGATTTTGGAAAGGGAAACATTTTCGCTGGCGGGAAAATAAACGTTTATCAAGCGAGGTCAATATTTGCCGGCCGGGAGAGATAAGACAGAGAAATTTGAAAAAAAAAAAGAAAAAAGAAAAAAGAAAAAAAAGGAAGAGAAAAGAAAGAGGCAAAGGCAATCTGCTCGGTGGATTACGCGCGCCGGAACTCTCCGCGATGAATTATTCGCCCTACTTTTTCCACTCTCATTTATTATTATCTAATGTGTCCAAGTGGGAATATTTATAGGACACTGACATGTCGAGCATAGCTGCGAGCGATAGCAGACCAGAAATAAAATATTTACAAGCAGAGCTGGCAACGACAATAAGACAGGTCTGTATTTTCGGATCGTTTCGAAACGTTTGATAACCGCGAGGTCGGTTCAATTCGCGGACAATTCGCGAATCATTCTCAAGACTGCTGTCGCGGGATCGTTAAGATTAATCATTGAGATATTCAAAGATTAGTCTTTTCGGGATTGAGTGGCTCGTTTGGAACCTCGAAGGCTCCAACGGTGCTGATCTCGAGTGATCAGCGGATCCTCCGCAGCCGCGCGATTACAACGCTCGTAAACACGAGCTTTCGGATGCTCCGCGAGTACGGAAGCTCGCTTGAAAAAGCGAAGCGGAAACGTGACGGAAGATTCGATAGCCATGCTCGCTATTACGCATGAAACTGACACGTAATGCAACAAGGATCAAGGAAACGAGATTCTTTCCAGTCAAGTGCTCGCGTCGAGATCGCGAGAAACGAGAAAAGAGAGACGACACGAGGACAGAATCGCGAATTGACACGCGCGAGTAACGGTACGCGCGGTGCATTGAAACGTCAGTAAGTCATACGTATGCATTAGCAATACGTTACGCTGGCTGTTACATCATCCGCATCTTTCTTACGGCGGTAACAGTATCGGGAAAAGGTCACAAAGTGCTAGTCATCGTGGCAGCTCGGCCTTGTCCGCCAGTTCGCACGAGATCATCGGTTAATAATCGAGACCGATAGCGATCTTTCGCGCGAGCAAGAAACACCCGAATGACTGAGTCATTCTCTCGGATGATTGCCAAGATCTCGGGCAGCAACTTTTGGATGAAATACGACAGGCCGTTTCCTCGAGTAATCGCAGGATAAAGCCCGATACCGATTGCTACTGATAGATACAAGACAAGCAACTTTTTTATAATTTATTAGGTGCACAAATTAATCTCTTGCTTTGTTTCCGTCGACCTTGGAAACCATTTTACGTTAGGATATCCACTCGTGACGTCCTTTTGTGGTTTCTGTTGACATTTACCTTCTCAAAATGCCGCATGAAGCTCGATGAGACGGCTCACATAACCTCCAAAAATAGATGTATAAACAGCACATCCGGTGTGCAGCACATTCTTGCCGCGTTTCAGTTAGGAAAAAGACGCTGCTGAAGCCGCTGGAAATGATTGCTGAGGATGCAGCGATTCGTACGATTTGCAAAAATTGCTACAATGGATCCCGCGAGGCAGACTTTAAGAACGGGGAACGAGGAGGTACCGCAGCATCGATCGAATCAAAACTTGGCTCAAATAGAAAGGGGGAATTTGCTGTATCAAATCGATCAATCGAAAAAGACTCTTAAGACCGATAAGAGGAGCCGAAACTTCATAACAATAATAAAAAAAAAAGAGGAAAAGAGAGGCAAGAAATTAATTTGTACACTATCGAGCCAGAGACAAAAGTGCGGGGGGGATTTATCTGCGCATTAAGGATCCTAGGGAGAAAAATCTGTATGTAGGTAAAATGTGAAACGACAGATTGCGGAATTACGAGCGGTTTAACGGCGGGTGTGCCACCTAGATGAATAGTTTGTAAATCTTTGTTGATTCTCTTGGGGGAGCTAGCAGGAAAGTTAGCAATGCGGTGCATTTATGCAAGTTCGTGGTCTGCCCTTCGGGACACCGTTATTGTATATTAAAGTTGGCTAACAGCGAATTGTATATTATCCCAAGCTTCCGTAAGTAGGCCACTTTGTGCAAACGTATGAGAAGATAGCGCTGGCGATACTTGTAAAATATCGATCTATCGACACGCGTATCCTCCACGAAAATGAAATCGCGGAGGTAAAGCAGAATTCGGCGTATACGGTCGAATCAAGTCAAATTGATCGTTAATAGCATTTTATTAACGTTTGGAGATAAAAAAGGCGTTTTACTCGGAGGATCGTCGATACCGCCGAAGCGTTTCGCGTCGATGTGATAGACCTCGGCGAAATATACGCGTAGAACTTGAGGCGTGATACAATTCGTTCGACATTACGATTGGCGTGCATGTTTTTCCGCCCAACTAATAACCGTGTTCGATTCGCGGCATAAACGCGGCGGGCGCGCGCTGCGTTTGACGTTTGAAACGAGTTCCGCCGACCTCGCGCGCGAACGAAAGTAGATTTATTGCGCCTATAGCGCGACCGGAATCGTGAACTCGATTCGATACCAGCGGCACAACCAGTTGCTGCATCGAATGCGGCGAATGGTGAGCGGATGCATTCGAAAGCAAACATAGAAACGAGAGGAACCGCGTCCGACGTGACATCAAAACGGGACTCTTTTGCAAGTTTCGCGCGCTTTCCGCGTGCGCGATGTATCGAGAGCTCGCTCTCGTGTTCGACGAGATCGCGAAGACGTCGCCGAAGGACGACGCGAATTCGCGCGCGACTGTCGCTAGCGGTTATCGGTCGCGCCAGAGTCCCACCGAACGGAAATAAATCGGGCGGGCATTCCCCGGCGTCCCCCCACCCCACCCCACCCTTCCCCCTCCCGTCGCCCCTCCCCCCTCCCCCGCCGCCCACTCCTGCGTCGCGACACGCGGCGTTATCTCGCGTCCGCCGCGATGCACCGCATCGCGCGCTGCTGATAGCGCGCGTTCGGAATTATCGCGCGGCTCTCGTCCCCAGCATGCACGCGTTGCTCGTCGTCATTAGCGACGGCGGCGGCGATAATGCGGCCATCGCTGTGCAACAGCCGGCGTCGCGGAGCGTCGCGCTGATAACAGGTTGCCCTCGCGACACGGGCGTGCTTGAAACGAGCCAGCGCGGAGCTCGCGATCGGCTCGGCGGAGATCGGTTGCCGGGCATGCCCGGGAGGTAAAACACTCGCGATGAAGAGGCACGCGTCCTTGCGGACACGGCGATTAGCGCGAGTCGATACAATGAATTAGCAGGCAAGCAACAATTAACGGCAAGCGATTAATAATAAGCGCGACTATATTCGGACCGTTTCTGTCGGTCTCGAGCTTGAATCACGTTAATTTTAGATTGACGATAAATATATCTCGTGCGTCATTTTATGTGCGATTTTCGTATGCGATCTTTGGATCTCGTGTCAATCGTCACGAGCATTCCGTTCCTGGAACAGAACTTCGATCGGATCATGTCACTCGAATCGTGACTCGTGAATACCTGCGAGTACCATGTCGCAGTTCGCGTATTAGCGGATCGAAATAGTTGGTCGATTCGAGTTATCCGTATTCTTATATACGATACTCTTTCTCTTCCGCATCGGCACCGAATGCCCGCGATGAAAATCTTCATCGACCAACTCGAGTTAATTACAGAAGACCCAAGAGCGTTAACGCGGGATTCTCCGGGAAGCGATCATACTTGATAGGGCTTATATTATTCACAAGAGAGAAAGAGACGGACGGAGAGGGCAGATGGAAAGTGTACACATATTTAGCGTACACATTCGTCGAGAGATGCCGAGAGAAACTTGATTTTGGATCGACCGGAAAGAACCCGCGAACGAGTTCTCTCGCGGCGACGAATTCAAGAGGAATATTTTTCGGGCATGATCGAACAGTTGCATCGAATAGTTGCCCCTTACTTTTCGATAGTGGGACTTGCGCGATCCTCGATAACGAGGCTTTCCGCTCTCGGGCCTTATCGTTATCTCGACAGAACGAGATCGGCCTTTCGGTCGGACATTCGTATTCGTATTTTCTAAGCGCTTCGCTCTCCTCGGCGATGTCAAATATCGATTCTCCAATGTTTCGACCTGCCGGCTCGATAACGATGATAATCAATCACGAGAAATGGCAAATTGTCTGAATTGAACGCTGAACGGCGTTGCATAGACACCTATGAACACGTTCTATCGCTATTTGCTATGCTTTATCTCCTCGGGAGAATAATATTCGCGAGAATTCTAAATCTATAGCCCACATCTACATTAATTCGCTCTAGAGCCATCGCCTGCAAGTCGATAACTCTCGCGCACGCATACACGCATACACGCAACGCGCATACGCGCGCGCGCGCACGGAAAAGAGAGACAGACAAAGAAGATTGCAGCGGCATCGGAAAAATTGGTAAATCGAAAAACGGAACGGAAGAGAATGGAAGGAGCTTAAAAGTAGCTTAAAGAGAGACAACGACACGGACATCTAAAAGGGAGGAGGAACGACGAGCTCCGTCCGTCGACGAGTTGAAATTTTTCGATTGGCCATTTAAGAGATTCGCGAGAACCGGCAGAAGGAGGAATCCGCCGCACAGCAGGGGCCCCTGCCGGACATTCTGACGTACGCACTCGACGACGTAGCCGAAGGGGGTACGACAATCGAGCGCCGGCGATCGCGGCGAGGAGACACGGCAATCGCGTCGAATCGCCGCTCGACTGTCTGCACCGTCCTCGGCGGCGAATGCGCCCATTGTTATCGGGCGCGAGCGAGCGAGCGAGCGAGCGAGCCGGCGACGCGTCGCGTCGCGTCGCGCCGCGTCGCACGCACACGCCACCACCGTGCACGCGTACGGTGACTGGTGAGGTCGGGGAAATCGCGGGTAAATGGCGCCCCGCTGGCGCACTGCACTCCGGGAACTCGGTGTGCTCGGCGGGACACGCGCCGCCTCTGCTCCCGAGCGCGATCATTACGCCGATAAATGGCGACGCGCCTCCCCCTCGTGAAAACTCGCGCGAGTGCCGCGGCGGGGACGACGAGTGGCCGCCAACGGATCGGCGCGGAACAAGGGAACGTAAAGCGAGCCGGACGGAGTTCGCGGGGGGGGGGGGAAAGCGAGGCACGACACGAGGCCCACGACCGTGTAGTAATCGCGTACTCACTCTGTGTCCGGATTCTTCGAGCCTTTGCCTCTTCGAATGCGGGCCATCTCCGTTGAACGCCATCCTGAATACACCACTAAACGATATCGTATCGGGACACTCGACCGCTTTCGTAGCGACAAAGAGGACAAGGACGACAATGACACGAGCGCAATGCACGTATCGCTCGCGATACCTCGCTGTAACGTGCCGATTATCTCGTGCGCGCGGACGGGGGAGGGGGGAAGGAGGAGAAAATAATAATCGGTAGGACACACGACGCGACGAGAACAGACAAACGCGCGAGAGCGGCTTAGGGGAAACTGGATTCTCGCCGACACGAACGTCAACGTTTCGTACCAACTGGCGACCGGCTATCGCGACGCGATCTGCCGGTGGCGCCGCGGAACACTGCGCTCGCCTTTAAGCCGGCGCTGCACGCGCTGACCGTCGCAGCTGCATCGCGCTCCCTCTATTCATTGGCCCGTGGAACGCGCTACGCGCTTCTATTGGCGAATGCAATTTCACCAACTTCTTGGGACGCAGTATAAGACGCAGATTAAGGAATATCGTGTGCAATAAAATCAAGTTTTATTAGTTAGAGACATAGTTTTCCAGATCCAAGTTTGACGAATATTTTACGAATTCAAACGAGATGTTTGATATGTGGATATCTAGGATATCTCCACAAATCAAATGTGATCAAATGCGATCGAGAGATAATATTTGAAATCTTGTTCGGACATTTGGTCACAAAATGGTCTTATCTGAAATTCTTGAAATCATGAAATTAAATCTTGAGATAAAATTTCATGTTCAAAACATTGAAACCGAAGTTTGTTTAAAAGTTAATGTGAGATGGATATTTAACTTAGTTTTGTGATTAAATTTGTTTGAGATTTAATTTTGCAAAGAAACAAGAACGTGCAGCTATCTAATCAAGAGTGTAATTCAGTATTTTTTACTGAAAATAATAAGAAATTTCGAGGAGACAATTTGGCATCAAAGATTGGTTTCAATATAGGAGACAAGTTATTTTCTGATAAATATAGGAATCTGTCCAATAGAATCACAGTCTCCACTAATGGTGCCAACATTGTACGCAATGCTCCAAATATTACGATTCTTTGCCACTGACTCAGATAAAGCTTTATCTGCGGATCTTGGATATCATGATCTTTAGGTTGGATATATGACTCAAAATCCCCAGTCGCAACTTTGCAATATCTGAAAAAAGTAAAAACATATTCGATTGTCATTATCATGAATCGAAAGCAGCTATGATTCATGTAATGTTAATTGAAACACTTGTCACTTAACTCTTCAAACGTCGTGGATTTCGTTACTTTCACATTTTTCACTTGGCTATGACGCAGCTGTCTGTTGTACTTTATTAAAATAGTCTCTAGAGCCGCTCTATAAGCATGTACCTGAAAAAATTGTGCAATTTGATAATAACAAGTTCATCCATCCAGAATATGTAATGACTTAACTATCAAGTCCTCATAGTTTCCAGTCTTTAGTTTATCACAGTAGTTCTCGATGGCATGGCATGCCACTTCTAACGTTGTATAAGATAATTTGTGGCTAATGGATGAGAACAAATATTTACTAAGTGGATATCCATTCGAGGCATCTGCCGAGTCCCTAAATAAAATACGTTAACTTAATCTGCGATAAATAAAAAAAGCGACATCACTAATTGCGCTAGTCACGGACGTACTCCAATGTCAGCTTCATGTAACAGCATCCTACGATACAGATAAATCTCGCTTCACGTCGAGATACATAAAGTCTCAATAACACAGTGGCAAGATCACCACAGGGATGCAAGCCCACAATACCAAATCCACATTTCCCTTTGTTCAGATTAAACTCATTGACGAATGTCTCTTGTATCCTCCTAATAATCTCTGTTTGATCGGATTTGACATTTTCCAATTTAGCCGACACATGTTGCGGGAGATACATCGGCAAATCAGGCAAGTACTTAGTTAGAGATATCAACAGTTCTTTATCCCATTTTCTGTAGAAGTAGAAAATCTCTGTATGATAATGGAGAAATAAAATCGCCATGCGATACAAGTATCGCTAAAAATAATTGAAGATTACTTTGCTCGCTGCGATAACAACGCATTTTGTTCGATGCACGTTACGTACAAGCCATGTTTAAACGCCAATGACCGCGCTAAATGGCCCACGCCTGCACCGATGTCAACGACGCACTTTGCATTGGAATCTTGCGCGCAATCTGCACATATCTGTAAAAATAAATCATTGCGGGATGTCTAGAATGTCGTTGCGTTTCAGCTTTTTCGGCTTTTATCATGTTTAAATCCCATTTAGATATACCTGTGCCATCTGCTGTATCTCGTGGCGCTTTTTGATCTTAATGTGTTTCAAGAAATGATTGTTGTGTTTTCTCAGAGCAACGAGCGCGTCGCGCGTTCTCCCGTTGTTATCTCCTAAAATCAAATCCCCCGAGTCGCGTTTAGTTCTGTTAGCCCGGCTGCATCGCAATACGCTTTCGCTGTCTCGATGATCTCTGTTGAGTTGTAAATTTTTCGTGATCTGTCGTAGCGCCAGCATGGACAGAGGCCATACCCGCGTTCTGCAAAGTGAAATGAATCGTTAGCAAGGAACAAAGTTCTTCGCGAGTTCTCGTTCGGACGAAAATACATCCGCATCGATATCATCGATCGACTCCTGAAAAGCGAAGACATCAATCGCAACCATGCATGCATCTAGTGATATTCGTGTGATCAGATGCATAATTCGTACACTCACCGCGAGATGTCGCCGATTAACCAATCTCCGAATTCGTCCGGCGTCACTGTCTGGAGCGCGGATCTCCAGCTGCTCGGCAGTTTCTCCCACAATTGCTCCTCGAAGAAATCCTGTAAACCGGCAATTGTTTCGCGATTATCAGTAAGAAAGAACACGGAGCGAGATGTGCCCGCTCGTGATGACATTAGATTGAACTTGAAAGATACGATGCAATCTCACTAACGTGAGAAACCAGAGAACGAAATAACTATAACGAGCAATCTTAATTAAGAGTAATACTCGAGTATTACGTACCACGACGTACGAATCCAACAACCAACCGTATATATTTAATACATCGAAGATCTGTCGAACGATTACACGGGCTTCTACACAGGCCCCACATGGGCACTTGAACACGGGGGCCGCCATTGTTGCGCGTCCGGCTGATCGACGTATCATCTTTGGATTTCTCCGGCGCGCGGATTAGAAATTCTCTTTGCTCTCATTGCGTGCACCGCGCGCGTTATTAAATTTACGAACTTGTTACATTATTTCCGTTCGTTTCACTTTTGTTTGTTGTCTGATAGCTGCGATAATCGCTATCGATCGTTTTAATGTAAGGCTTTCATTTACGGAATTAGAACATAAATCTAGTGTTGCTGGGTGTTCCTTCTTAAAATTCGTACAATTCTGCACACCGTTTAATTCCTATTAATTAGCGAATTATATCTCACGTTGTATAAAAAAAAAAAAGAGAGAACCACCACAAAATTGCGCATATACATGTATATATGCACACATTCTTGTCTTTTGTCTTGTATTTGTATATAAAATCCGTGTATATGAAAATATAAGAGTGCTCCGCGACTTATTGCTAATTTTATAAAACCAAAGAACGAATGCTCGCCTATAGT
Organism: Eciton burchellii; assembly: GCA_020341155.1. Taxonomy (NCBI): domain Eukaryota; kingdom Metazoa; phylum Arthropoda; class Insecta; order Hymenoptera; family Formicidae; genus Eciton; species Eciton burchellii. The sequence goes on from JAHMML010000064.1 coordinate 796,269, forward strand.
TTAATAGTAGCTGTAGAAGTTGAAGTTATTCCTCTTCACGGATAGGAACACGTCACTGTTGAGCTTTAGCCGAAGAGAAAGTTTGGATGCTCGTTATTCCGCGCGCTCTTCACGATTTATTAATTTAATAAATCGAGGCGCGATTTAGAAAATTGCGACTTAGCATCTTCAAGTGTTGCTGTCGGACAGAATGGAAATTGATTTTCTGATAAGACCACAGCATATACGCCTGTATGCACGTGCATGTGCACGCGCGCGCGCGCGCGCGCGCGTGTGTGCGCGCGTGCATGCATTGTGCTGCACGCCAAGTGCGATACTCTCCGTTGCACCTGAAATAGAAAGCGCAGCGAGCGTAACATCAATTACAGGCAATTTTTCGTCCGATACGGCCTATAATATTTAATTATATAACGCAAATTGCGCAAAATTGCGCTATTTTCCGCGTGTATAGTCGCGGCTACTTTGAGGTCTTTGTTTGCCCTCGAAGGACCTTTCTTCAGTCGGCGAGAGAGAAAGAGACAAAGGAAAGAAGCATCCGGCATTCCAGACCCGATTTAAGAAAACCAGCACAACGTTTCTTGCCATCCTCCCTCCCTCCCTCTCTCTCTCTCTCTCTCCCTCTCTCTACATATAAATATCTTTAGACACAAAAGTCACCGTCAGGATCTGCGGTATTATTTCGCGTCAGTTTTGGCCGACTTTATTTCTTAATTGCCCTGATTTAGATTAACGCGCGCACGCAGCGCGCAAGCCAACTCTTGCATGTGGCTTATGAAATATTTTTCTCACGTTGAAAAATATGAATGAGAATTTTCTACATCGCGAGTCGCCGGATTGCCGAGTATGATCTGTATCTCCGTACACACCATTAGCCATCGGGAACGAGAAGGGAGGTCTGCATAGGGCTAATTAGACGGAGGGAACAAATAGAATTACGAGCCTGACGCATCGTTCTCGAAGCTGCGGCCTTAATTTCCTCGGCATTTTCGTAAGGCGCATCTTCTTCTCTGAAATTCCTGCTCCAAGAAGTTGCAACATTATCACGTTACATTATTCCACAACGGATCCGACATTGTGATATATATTTTTTTCTTCTTCTTCTTCTTTTTTTTTTACATACATTTGTCGGTAGGAAAGGAGTACAAGTAATAAAGAAGTAAAGTGAAGGGGGAGGAATAAAAAGGAGCACAGGACGCGGGTACACGCACCTGTGTACCGAGAATGTGTAGACGCGGAAGTGACGCATTCAGAGACTCATTCTTCCGTCATCTTATCAGAGCGTCCTGTAATTCCCCAAAGCGGGATTCAATGCGTCACGTCAGGGCGAGATCATTTCGCGGCGATTGAATAACGAGAGTCCTGAAAGAGCGTGCGGGAAAGGTCTGGATCATTAACCGAGGATGCCGAGGATGTGTTCTCGGCAAGGTCCCATGTAAATGTCGCATTCAATGCAAGTCGCAGTCGAGCGATGAGAACGGTTTGAGTACGCTTTGTTTATTAATTATAAGAGCGAGCGTTATTCGCGCGGCGTCCCACTTTACGGCACTTTCACTCTTCAACAGTTACGTTATTGCTCATGAGCACGGACTGCTCTCGAAGAACTATATATAGCGACTACGCGCGCTCATAGGAGAAGGAGCTCTAAAGCCCGTACTTTCGTGAGAACTGGGCGAATCGAGCGTGCAATCCTTTTGCCATCACTGTTACAGATCGCTCTCGCGATCTCGAGGACGACATGACGGACGATCGTTTCTCGATTGCAGATTTCCACGCTCCTCGTGAGCATGAATGCACGAGGGCGACTGCACGAGATTGGCGGAGATTGACATAATTGCGAGCCCGACGCATAAAGGCGCAATCGTTGGCTGACAAACTGTTGTGAAATTCGATAGAGATCTCAAACTGCAGACTTGTTTCAATCGATCGACAATAGCGATAATAGCGATGCGATGTAGCTAGCTACATCGTAGAAAAACCGATTGGAAAGTATTAAACACGCGGAAAGATTATGTTGCCACAAACGCTTAAGTTCTGTTTTGCGCACGGCGATACTTCCTGAATCGGCAGGAGATAGCGGAGATCGATAGATAAAGCAAGCACGATTGGAGATAAGTGAAAGACAAGTGAAACGGAATCGCACAGGCTCTCCAGCTCTGTCTCCAAATTCCTCAACGGAAGCGCGGCGAGTCTTATTAAATGCTATCCGGCAATTTCGGAAGTCTGACGTCGCGATTCGCTCGCGATTTAATCGCGGAATGATTTAACGTCGGAAATACGGGAACATCAGCCTGATGATCAAAGGAAAGTCGGAGACGGTTACGCGACAGCGTAAATTTGTCACGTTCTTCCGAGAACATTCTTCAGAAACACCGTCACCACGGGCGAGCAGGTTACGCAAATAGCTTGGATGCATCAAGATACTTTGCTGCTTGGTACAGTGCCGCGGAAAAGTGATGAATCGTCCTCACGCGTGAGATTATGCGCGATTAGAGGAGGAGAAGGAGGAGAAGGTGATAGCGGGAGGTGATAGCGTTGCGCGGCGAAATGGCGACAAGTCAACGTGAAATATCGCCTCCGCTCTCGCGGATCACTGACCGTCCCGGACGAACGGATGGACGAATCCTGTATCCATCATCTTCGAATCTGGCGGCTGTTATTCGGACCTCTTACGCCAACGTATAAGTGAAAGTTAGCAAGTAGGACGCGCGACGTCTCCAATCTCGACGTCGACGACGCTTGGATGTTCGCCAGACACTCGACTCGCCGGCAGCCAGCGGACATCGATTATTAGCCGAAATTAATGATAGCGCCGATATCGAGAGGATTCGACTTCGCATCCGCGAGCGGAATCGCGCCCGCGGCTTTCGAAAGGTTCTACCAGCGCGTTCTACCGTCCGCTTCTGGCGCAACGCTCGTCCCGATTTTTTCCTCCTCGATGATCGAAGGCTAGCTCTAAGAGGGTCAGGAAGACGTTAGAAAACCACCGGCTTTGACGATAGCCGGCCGATCTGGAACGGAGGCGATTGCGCGAGCAACCGACGACTTTTGCATCGCTCTTGCAGGCCGGCAGCTCTTTTGCAAGCCGGGTCATCCCGTTCGACTGCTCCTTTGCGCAACCGCGCACGGACATGACTTGTACACGATCAACAGCAATTTCTTACGAATTGCCGTATTGTTTCAGATTCGACGTGGCTGCTGGCAGAGATTTTATCTACTTTATAGGTCGCACCGATTACACTACTCACTTACCGAGGACTAGTGAATCTCGCATTACTCGTATCGCGCAAAACACGCGTAATCTGAAAGGAACGTGTATCTTTGCGTTGCATTTTGCGTGTATTCTTGGAGATTTCGATTAAATTTAAAGCCGAAAAAGTATATACCCCCGGCTTGTTTTATTCTCGCGCAGGAATATCCTGAGAACACGGGGAGCAACTGTAGAAAGAAAGGAATATCGCCTTATTCCTGCGAAATGTATAGTATAGGGAAGGGGGGGGGGGGCGACCAGAATTTCTCTCCGGGGAGGTCTCCTCTCTCGTATTCCTAAGAAATTAACGGAGATTGCATCGCTTTCGTCGAATTCGCCCGCGAGTAAGATAGGCACAACTCCGTGCCGTTCAAATGCACGAATGTCAGCGAATGTTAGCTATTATTTTATAAGAGGCAAGGCCCGCAGAGGAGTCAAAGCGGAGAATATTAACGACGAGAATATAATCGCAGCTGCGTCAAGTGTACGTATCCGAAGACTGATCGTCGACGGATCGTCTGCCGTTCGAATAAGATAATCAAGTCGCGATGCGACTCGCAACGACGACCGAACCGATCGGTTTACACTCGTTCTCACGGGCATGGATCATTGAACAAATCGGAAACGGTCAGTTGAGCCTTGAGGAAGTGCCGCTTTAGCGAACCTCGTAGCGAAAGTAATCGCCTCGGCTCGGCTTGGCGGCATTAAGACTCACCAACTCGGCTCTTTCACCGAATGGTCCTTGCGCGTACGACCTCGCGTGAGCCGACAAGAGGAAGGAAGGTGGGTTTCGATTTCGATGGGCCTTGGAGGTCGCGGAAAAGTGACGGCGCTTAGTATAATCGTCCCCTCTACGTTCGTTCATCGTTCATCGGTCAGGCCGATTTGAAGAAAGTCGTCGCGAAGGAGGTACGACACCTGTATCCTCTCTTCCTCTTTCCCTTCGAAGATCCGCGGCTACGTATGCGCCCGCGATGTCGACGTGTGCACATCGGCACATCGACGTTTACGACGTTTACACGCAGCAGTGTGTGTGTGTGTGTGTGTGTGCACACACTGTGGACACACCGACGAGACGAGCGTTGATCGAGGGGGCCCCTCGGAGAAAGGTGTTCTCCACCATCTTCGATATTAGAGAGGAGCTTCTTGAGGAGCGGTGGATCGTCGGTAGTGGTGGCATCGAGTAGGGAGAGACGGGCCCCTGGGTCCGATTTGTCCTCAGTTCCCATGCGAGGCTCCGCTCGATATCGTCCAGCCAAGCACGTCCGATCGTCACGAGCGGTGTCATGTCGCGGATCGGCCGCTTCTAACGCGAGGATCAACCGAGAAGTGAGAAGTGTGCGCGCGCACGCGCGTGTGCGTGATCCTCTCCGCGCGGATACGAGGAAGAGCGACCGAAGAACGGACCGGCAACATGCGGTTCGCCAAGCTGGTAATTATAACGGAACCGGGGTGGGTGGACGATATCTCGGCTGAAGACGCTTGTACTTTCATCGCAACGAGCGCGTCGCGCGAAACGGCGCGAGGCTCCCTCGCTTCTATCATTTGCAATCAGCGAGCGTATCGGCGCAAGGGGAAAGTGACGCTGATAGAACGCGACCGGCAACGATACGACCGATAATCCAGCGATAATAATAGATCGAGAAAGGCCGATTTAATTATCGGCTTTTTTACCGGTTCTTCCCGCTACTGCTTCGGGCAAATGCTTCGCGCGTGGACTAAGGCTCACTTGCGGCCTCATTCGAATATGCTAACCAGCGTCGAGAGGGATATCGAATTCTCCAAGTGAAACGCAGCGATCTTAAACTTTGACTCTCTTTCTCCTTTACCCACTTTTTCGTGGGCGCTTGAAAAAGTTCATCGAGCACGGTGGAACGCGTTTCGCTGCGTGACGACGCGTTTCTATAATTGTATCGAGGAATGATCCGACAGAAATTTATCTAATCTAAATTCTCTCAGGAATGTATTGTCCCGATTTGCTCGCTTTGCGCTTAGTTTATAAGATTATTGCTATTATATATAAACATAGATATACGAAATTGTTAGATAACGCGATAAAAGATGATTGATCCAGATTGAAACCAGTCCTGTCGATTATTTAATCGTATTTTAGAATTTAGAGAATAACTAGGGAGTACGTTACTTTCGACGTCATAGGATAGCGTTAATATGTCACGAAGAAATCCGCGATTCCTCGATAACAGAAGTTTGGGGCTCGAGTCCGACTTGGAAAAAAAAAAAACGAAAAATGTCTGATGCAAGTCGGCTTCGCCATATCGAGAAGCCAATGCAACTGGGAATCGCTTATCAGGCTAACTGTTCATCGATTCTCACTAGCATACCAATTGATGCAAAGCCTATTAAGGTCTCGGATGCGTTTTCTGGTTATTAAACAGGTTACTCGGTTATCAGAGCACGTTCCCCTCTTCTTGCACACCTTATATTTCCGCCTGCAATTCGATCTGTATTCAAAACACGGATTCTACGTACTACTTCCTTCGGAAGCTTGAATTATTATCTTGAAAGGATAACTTTACGCTTTCAGCAGATTTTTATCGATGCTTTTATATCATGTCTCTTAAATTCTTTGAAATCCTTCACGAATATTGTAGTTTCATATTATTGGAATGATTACATTTAACTGCATTTGTATGTATATCTTCTTGTTTTCATAGACATTCTTGGCGGCGACGTTCCTCGTCGCCACGACTCTTGCCAAGGAGGAAAGCACGTCGTCGAAAAATCGCGACAAGCGGCAGCAGATCATTTTCCATTCGCGAAAGGGTGGTCGTCTGCCTCCGTACGCGGTTCAGATGGAACCGATAGTGCAGTATTCTCAAAGGGACCCGTTGTACAATCCCTTAGCGAGTCCGAAGAGCGATGACCTGTACGAGGAGACGCCATTGAGTTATTATCCGACAGAGCCCGAGCCGATTATCGAGATTATCATCAAGGAGTCCAACGAGTCCTTACCGACGCCGGTGTCACCATCGCTGCCACCTCAACAGCGACCTACCAAGGAGCCTATTCAGGTGTTCTACGTAAAGTACGAGAAGAAGAAAGGTTACGGCGACAAGACTCGTGTTGTCTACGATCCACCGATACCCGCGCTCACGCCGGTACAGGACCACGAGGAGATCAAATCGGACAATTCGGCGCCGTATGCGGAAGAGTTGACACAGGCAGTGACGCCAACGCCTTCTCCGGAACCATCGACAACTTTGCGCGCCATCATTCGCCCTGACAGCGAGGTGTATCATTCCGGTAGCAGTGGCATCCGCGTAACTTTCGGTACGGAGCAATTGCCGCCTAATAGTCACAGCAAGCGCAGTGACCTGGAGACGCTCGGTAACAATAACGATGCGCAGCAGCAACAGCAATATACCGGCAAGCCGACGATATCGCCAGGATCACCCAAAAGGCAGCATGGTCCGTATCAACCGTTGCAGCCACCGGTGCATCCTCCGCGGGTGCTGCCCGCATTCCCGCAGCAGCGCATCGTTAATTCATTTCCGCAACAGCAAGCGTTGCAACAGCAGCAGCAGCAGCTGCCACCACCGGCATTCTTGCAACAGCAACAACAACAGCAGCAGCAGCAGCAGCAGCAGCAGCATCATCAGTTGCCTCCGCTGCCGCCGCCGTCGCCGTCACATCATCAAGCGTTCCCGCCTCAGCAAGTTTTGAGGAACCCTCCGCCACCGTCACCGCCACCACCCCCGCAACGACACCCCATAACGATCCAAGGTCTGCCCGAGGTGCAACAGCGCACGCCGTTCAATAATTTCGGCTCGGCGGCACATCGTGTCAATATCAATCATCCGCAGCAACCGGGATTCCCGCCGACTCTGTCAGTCTCACATCAAAGCGTTCACTTTCCATCAAATCAGCCGCTAACGCTACCGCAGAATAATTTCGCAGAACCGCCCCAACAGCCGCTATCGATCAGACCCGGTAGCTTCAATCCGGAATCACCATTGTCCATCAGACCAAGCGGTTTCGGCGCGGAGCTTCCGCCGCAGTCGTTGCCTCCGTTTAAACAGCAAGAATTAGAGAAGCAACGGTATCACGAGCAACGACGCCAGCAGGAGTTGCTGAAGCAACGGGAACATCAACGACAGCACGAGCAGCAGCGGCATCAGGAACATCACCGATTGCTGGAACAGCAAAGGCAGATCGAGCAACAAAGACTGCTGGCGCAACAGAGGCAGCAAGAACATCAGAGGCAACAGGAGCATCAGCGATTACAGGAGCAGCAACGATTACAGGAACAGCAACGATTGCAGGAGCAGCAACGATTGCAGGAGCATCAACGGCTGCAGGAACAACAGCGACTGCAGGAGCAGCGCCGATTACAGGAACAGCAGCAACGTTTGCTGGAGCAACGGAAACGGAAGCAGGAACAGGAGCAAAAATTGCTTCAGGAGCAACGTTATCATGCCCAGCTGAAGTACAATCAGGTGCAGCTTCAGCAGCCGCAGCTGCCGCCGCATCGGCCGGAAGGTGAGATCTTCAAGGCGGTTCCGAAACTGGAGCAGCATTATGCAATTCGGGAAAATCCGCTTCATCCCGGTCCATTCCCGCCAAATCCTACGATAGTGCAGCCAAGCACATTTCCCGACAATTCACAGAATCAATTCGCACAATCGCTCAGTGCGCCTCATGACTCGCAGCAGCTATCCGGAAGTCCATCAAATCGTTTCGCGTCCAATAATGTTCTACAGCAGCAACAGCAGCAACATCAACAGCCAAACGTGAAGCATCATCAGTCCCATTCAAACCATAATCAGCAGAGCTTCTTCTCGCAGAATCCGATAACGCAACAACGGCCGCAGACCACGTCTCCTCAATCGATATGGGGTAGTAGACCTGCGTTCCAAAACAATCCCGGGCAAAAAATTTACGCAACGCCAGTCAGTCCTTCCGAGGAGAAATTTAATTCCTTGTCCACTACCAGAACATTCCTGCCGACGACAACGGCGCCGAGCACCGTTATCTCCACAACAACAACTACGACCACTACTACCGAGACGGCAACCACGCTCTCTCCAAAGAAGGCGGCCAAGATCAAAGAGAACATTGCCAATTTGCCGGACGAGGTGCCGGATGATATTAGAGAGCAATTGCTGAGTTCTGGTATCCTGGGTAACGCCGACATTCAAATTCTCGATTACGACAAGATTGGCGACATACCGATCGAGAAACTACCGCCGGAAGCGTTGGCGAATTTCTATGGTGCCGGAGGCGGTGCGGCAATTGCGGCCGGCAGCGATCCCGTGCCGACTATCGTAAAGAAACCGCTGACGAAGGCAACGCTAGTTAACGGCGGCGCGCCGCCGAAGAAAGCGATGATGGCCACCGGCTCAACCAAGTTCGAGCAGGCCACCTTGCGACCAGGCGGCGTAGAGATGAAAGTAGTACGCTTTGATCCAAATACGGAGCAAGGTCGCGCTGTGGCGGGCCAACACATACGGGACGATGCGACCCGGCTCGAGACGGTGTCCATTGGAGCGCGAGATGAGGGTGTCGCGCAACAATACAATCGTTACTTGCCGCTCAAAGTGAACGGCGCGTCTTTCCCGATACCGGATGTACCGGAACTCACTGGCCGCAGGATCTCGAGCGTCGTGGTGCTGGCACCCGTCGACTACGACTTTCCCGATGTGGAGCGGGAGATCACGGCGGAGTCGACGCAACGACAGGGCAGACGAGCCGGCAGCGACGTGCAACCGGTCAGATTTCTTGCCGGCGATACCCTGAAGCAACTCGTGAAGAAGCCCACTGCGGAGAACTACAAGAAATGGCTCGAGCAGGAGAGTCGCACTGAACCGCAGAGGCAGTCCGTAGTGCTGCTTGTGACTATGTGAGTACTTCGTGATCCTCCGATTATGCGCATAATGTGTGTAATCGTCGTCTTCGGTATGTTCACCTTTGATCTCGGACGTTAAAGCTTCTGCTTTTCATTGCGCAAGATCTTTGCCGCAATTATGCCGTTGCTTTATCGTTACTGACATTTTAGTGCCGCTTTCTAAAAGAATATAAGGATATAACCGCATCCTTTGTGAATTTGAATTTATAATACGGTGAAACTGATGATATGCGCGGGAACTTTGCATTACATTTTAGATTGAATAACTGTTGCATCCTTAAGTGGTTAAGAAGTGGTTTTACTCGTATTTTTTAATGTATAATTAAATCTGCTGTTTAATTTAATAAATATCCTAATTAGCTTTCTATCCTTTTATCGTTATCTGTTCGCAGTTGGACAATTGCTCGCGATTTTGTTGAACTTTTTCAACTTATTTTTCACAATTATGTGTATAATTCCTGCTTCTGTTGTTCTATTTTGTTGTCCTACTTTTACATATAATGCGCTACGCTGATCAGTTATTTCCTGCAGCTAACTCCTCTCGATATCATTTTTTCATTCAATACAATTTTTTATCATCAACTGCTCGCTCGCAAGTCGAAGAATTTGCGACGTTATGCGCTTTCACTTGGATTCACTCATCGCTATGTTTCAGGCCAAGAGATGGTAACAGTCAAAGTGAGAAGGAGATCTTCATGTACGATGTGACCTCTGGATCTGTCAATAAATTGGCCGGCGATCTTTCGACAGCCTTTGTGGATGCAGCCGAAAGCAATTCCGACGGTTCCGATCTCGATGATTCTACTTTCTTGACATATTAGTCTTAACATATTAATCAAGACAGATTTCTTCTAAATACTTCTTCCAAAAAACATTTGCAACAGTTGTGGCCATGTGCAGGCTATTTCGGAAAGTTGAGCGATATTGTGGCTTAAACTTTACAGCAACAAAAATGCTGCTTTTTCTTTTTATCATTGTGTGATAGAAAGAAAAGCTTTTCTATTATGCTTTTCTATTACACTGATTTTATTACAATGAAACAAGTGTAATAGAAAGGCCTTGCTTTTTTATTACGATTGTTTGCAATTTTGCTTTAAATTTTACTTTATAAAATCTAATTCTTTATTCCCAATTTTGTGGCAAACTCTTCGAGTTCAAATGCACATGGCCATATTAATCTTAATGACAAACGCTGATAAAAAACGTTGATAAAATGACGGATTGCCTGAAATAATCCGCGCGTAATCGATTCTTTCCACAATTATATTGTAAAAGAAGAAAGTGATTAAGAATTTCAGGCTGGATTATTAGGTGTGTAAATTAATTTCTTGCTTTTTTATAACGTCTCTTTCATCAGTAAAAGATCTTTCTCGCTTGAATTCGCTCGAATTTGATACAAGTTCCTTTTTAAACTTATTTAAACTGAGTTCTGATTTAGCAGATACCTTTCAAATTCCTTTCAAATTTTTGAGGTTGACCAAAATGTTCTCTATTTTTAGGATCTCCGCGAAATCTCTCATAACAATTTTTGCAAATCGTATGATTTGTACGTTCACTGTACGTTCATCAAAATCATTTCAGCGGCTTCAGTTTTTTCTCAATTGGAATGCCAAGAGAATTAATATCGAATATAATGCTTTTTGTCAGAGGCCGCCATCTATTTTTGGATATTATGTACTATTCTAGTAATGTAATTTGAAAGTGTAATGTCAATTTAAAAATCATAAAATCACATCGATAGATATTCCAATTTAAAATTGTTTTCCGAGATCAGCAGAAAAGGAAAGAAATTAATTTGCAGCTAATAAAAAATGACAGCATCATAAAAAGAATTATCACAAAATCTTATTTTGAATATTTCTGTAGATATTTCAATTATGTATTATTATGTATATAAGAATAATTTTGTACTTTTTTATACAAAATAAAAATGCAGTCTTTCAATATCTGCGTTTATCTCTTTCGTCCCTAACGCAAATTTATTCTCAACGTTATGTAAAATTATCTAGTCCGCAATAAATTTTTCCAACAAACAAATGGATTCGTGAGCAAGTACAATCAGAATAGAATTGTATCGTTGCAATACATACTTACAGATTTATGCTAGTTCAATTATAAATAAACGCTATGCACATCTCGGCTTGTTGCTAACTTAAGTTAGAAAGATGCAGAGATATTACATCTTATAAATGGCAAAGTTTCATAGATTGATCGTAAAGTTTCAGGTAGTTGTAAGCAAATTCTATCATCACGACACAATCCTCAGAAAAGAAGAAAATCAGGACTTTAAACAATTCAAAAGTAATTGATTAATGTTTTTAAGATCATAACTGAAATTAAATCAGGGCGTATCATATTATATTACATTGTCATGTGCTATATTGTAATGTTAATTATATCATATTATATTAATTACATATTAGCGTACATTGATTTCTTGCTTGCAAAAAATCTTTCCCAGTTTATGTAATCGAATGTGTACGTACAATTCCGAGTTGTACAGCAAGTTTCTTTCCTGTTCGAATTTTGATCCAACATATGCTGCTGCCTTTTATTTCTGAGGTTGAACGTTTTCTGTCAAGGTTAAAATTTCCATCGTGGAATCTCTTATATAATTTTTGCAACCTATACGAATCATTGTATCTTCACGACAAAGAACACGACAAATCATTTTAGCATCTTCAACAAAGAAAAAAAAGACAAGCAACTTTGTCACTTGTCATCTCATTGTTACATATATCGTTAACGTTGCGTGGCCTAGATATTACATTTATAGAACTAGTGAATTCCTAGTGAAACAACGCAACTTAGCCATAAACATTGAAAAAGATAGATGTAAAAGGAAAGAGGAACAGCGACATCTGTGTTATGTGTCTCATACTAATTAGTTACATACTAATGTCCCTAGACATTTTAGTAATCAGATCGAAAAATATATAATCTCCGTTACATGATTGACTTACAGCTCGTATCTAGATACATTATGATTCATTTTATTATTTTCATTATTTCGGTTTATAAAAAATATTTAAGGATTTTAAAAATATTTCATTATATATTTATCTTTATTTATATTTATATATATATTAATAATGTTTTAATAATAATTAAATATTTAAATAATAAAAAATTTAATGAATTAATTTAAGAAAATGATATAAATATATAAATATATAAATATATGATTGTGACCCCATTATTAATTTTTGTATTCATATTTTATATCTACTTAATGATAACGTATAAAATATTATATCAATGTATCATGTTATATTATTTTACTTAATGATCAAACATACTTGTATTCATTCATACTTTTATTTCCTATTCTTTTTCTCTCCAGGCACAGTAATATCTGTTTTTACAGAATATGAGGTTTAAGTATGAGGTTTAAGTATGAGGTTTAAGTATGAGGTTTATTTATGAGTTTGTTCACGCTAGGGACATTTATGGCTAGGGACATTTATGGCTAGGGACATTTGTTGCCAGGGACATTTATTGCGCAGTATGTGTATGCTTATATAAGTCACAGTCATTAGTTGGACAGCAGTATCATTGTATTGCTCGTGCGTTGGTGTGTTATTGTATCGTGGATATTGTATCGTGTGCTTATTGCGTATATTGCGTTACGTTTTGCGGAATACTCTTTGGATCGGTAAAATGGATGCTCATAGGAGTAATCGAGAAGATAGATGTGATAAAAATAATGGTCATCATAGAGATAGATTGCAAAGGAGTAGAGATAGAGATCACAGAGGTAGACGTGATTATTATAGAAGAGACGACGAGAAGGAGTTTTATAAGAGGAAACACGCGAGATCACCGGGCAGGCGCGAAAATAGCCATTCCAATAGACATAGAGAACGCAATGAGAGAAGTAGAAGTAGAGACCGAAGAGACGAATCTGGTAGGAGATCGCGTGATCAATATAAATCGAGGAGAAGTTCGGAGGAGGTTAGAGTGAAGAGAGAACCATCTCCTACATGGGGTAAATCGAATGTCAAGGATGACAATAAACCAAAAGTACAGGAGAAGGAGAAGCCCAACTTCGAATTGTCAGGGAAATTGACAGAGGATAGAAATACCGTCAACGGAGTAGTCATAAAATACACTGAACCACAGGATGCGTGGATGCCAAAGCGCAGATGGAGATTGTATCCATTTAAAGGAGAAAAGGCATTACCCACATTGCACATTCATCGTCAGTCGGCGTATCTTATGGGTAGAGATCGCAAAATAGCGGACATACCACTCGATCATCCTTCGTGCTCCAAGCAACACGCAGCACTGCAATATCGTTTAGTATCATACCAGAAAGAAGGTGGCGCTGAAGGTCGAAGGATACGACCATACATCATCGACTTGGAATCAGCGAATGGTACCTTTATAAATAATGTAAAATTAGAACCAGGAAAGTACTACGAATTATTGGAGAAAGACGTGGTAAGATTTGGATACAGTACTAGGGAGTATGTTCTGTTACATGAACATAGCAAGGATGATTCCCTCGACGATGATGTAGCTGTTACTAATGAAACTTAAGTAAGTATTGTCATATTTTTTAAATGTTATTCTCAAATGATGTGAATCTTGATTTTTCCTCTAGTCAATGAAATTTTATCATTACACGATGGAAAAGAGAAATGATGTATATAAAGTTTATTATCTAAAATATTCAAAATTATTTAAAGTAAAATGATTTTATTTTGTGTTCCAGGATCTGATCTTAATGGAGAACAATGTTCAATGTTCAATATGGAAGACTGATAGAATACCAGGAAATGAAATCGGAAAAGTCAAGACAGCAAGTTGTCTTTGAATGTATGATTTCTATGGGAGCAAGATTATAGTGCTCCAACGTAGTGGAGTGTACACGTGGCTTGACTCCATTAATGACTTTTTGCTCTTTAGGAGATCCTTTTATGTTAGATATTACATATTACATATTACATATACGTAAAATAGCAAATATCTTATAAATTCCTTTCAAAAATGTTCTTTTTGGAAAACTTATAAATTGGATAATTTGCGTAAGCTTATTATGCAAACAAATTTTTAGTTTTACATTTTCCATCATTTTTTAAATAGTTTAAAATCTTATATGTAACATATATATGCAGGTTAATAAAGTATAGTTGAAAAATTCATTCACACTTCATTTATAATGTATTATTTACATGATTTTAATATTCATTGGCCATTGCTTCGTTATTCTGTAATTTAATCTAACTTAAGAGTACAAATTTTAAGTATGATCAGTTTATCGGTTTACGAAATACGTAAATACTAGACAATTTTACAAAATATACGTATACAATCTTGTTGTCAATAAAGTCATAACGCATACATTTTTGTATTATCGTTAAAGTTAGGAAATTTGGATCATTTCTTGTAATTAATTCCTTGTAATTTTCACTAATTATTTCATAATAATTAGTGAATAATGATAGTTGATAATAATTATTATCAAATATTATCAATGTAAAATTTGTACAATAGACACTTATAAATTGATCAATAAATACATTATTTTAAACAGCATTATAAAATCTAGTTATATTTTCTTTATATTACATATTTACATCCGTTGTCCTTCATTCCCATTATTTTTAACATTAAATAACAATAACTGCGAGATTATTAATGAAATCGCAGAATTCAGGCGTTTCAAGTCTGCCATAAGTCGCGTAAGGCACTTTCTTGAATATAAGTTTATATGTACATCAATGGCAATTTAAAGCTATTTCATTTTGTTTCTCGCATCTCCTATAAACTTTTCTACATATGAAAATACGATTATTTAATGACACGTTATTTAATTAGCGTTCAGCGCGCGAATCATATGTATGAGCAGCTCGCAGCTCGTACATATTTAAGGCACTACTTTAGGATGAAGTGAAAGAATAGGAAAGATTTGAGCAAAATCGTATCTGGAGCAATGAGCGACGAGCAAATCTGGATGCTTTTCGAATAGACGTGTCGAGAAAAGCCGTTTTCACGTGACGATAAATGGGAAGTTGTATCTATCGTTGTACAATTATTTCTTATTTCTCATCTCGAACTCAGATTTACATCCAAATTTGAGCTGCTCGCGAGATTATTGATCATCGATCCATATCACTGAAGTTCAAAAACAATATTCTACTGCGAACCTAATCGCCCTAATCGGGCGATTCGTTCAGCCTGGCAGTGTCCAAGTTTACGTTCATGTACGTGATGATGATGATGATGATGATGATGTTCTCACTCATGCTCGGGTGTCTGCTTTACTAAGTTCAACGGCACATTGTCTATCACGAGCGGTATCTTCGCCTTGCCGTTTTGCACATTCGAGTAAGTTCGAGCAATCTTCAACGTGTTCTTCGCCAACGTGGTCTCGTTCGGAGAGGCTACCTCTCCGTTCTCGATGACGCTTATGTCCTCCAGGCTCATCAAGGCAGTCTGCGAGTTGATCACTGACGAACTGGGACGCGTGGAAGGCGCCGGACTGTGCGAGCTGCTGCTCTTGCACTCGCCGATACTCGTCTCGGAGTCCCTTCGCCTATTCAACCTGCTGTTGTACTTCCGATGGCCGTTGAGGGATGAGAACTTCAGCGCTGCTTTCGCCACCGAGTTGGCCGATTTCGCACTGTCCAATGTCTTACACTTCTCCGGCATAGCGGAGATCGAGGCGCACTCACAATCCAACAAATTTAGACTATATATCGGCGTACTCTTGTCGTCGATTTGCTTCGGCTGTTCTATCGGGTATTCCTTGCGCGGTTTCACAGTTTCCGTGCAAATTCCCATGGATAAACCGTTATATTCCAGATTCATATACCTACGTACCATCAAGTTGTGAACCGAGGATTGGTTCGGAGAAGGTACCTCGTAGTCACTCACGGGATTCTCTCGTGAGGTGGAATTCTCATCGTCTTCTAGTACGTCCAAATAGCTCGGAGTCACGCTGGCTTCCAGACCGAGAGCATTGTCATTCAAATATTGACGAGCGGCTGGGAAGGGTTGTACGTTTCCTCCGAAGCTGCTGAATTTCCAGCTCTCTATGCAGATATATCGATAACTATTAGCAAAGGTGACAGAGGAGAGATTTGGTCTATAATTAATAACAAGAACATTATGTTTGTCGTTTGTGTGTGTGTGTGTGTGTGTGTGTGTGTGTGTGTGTGTGTGTGTGTGTGTGTGTGTGTGTGTGTATGCGTGCGTGCGGAAAGATATATCTCTTCGTCTTGAGATGTAAACGATTATTATTTTACACACACACACGCACGCATACAGAGAGACAGAGAGAGAGAGAGCATCTACAAATTACAAATTTCTTTTACAAATGGATTTGATTGACTTTGAATACAATTACTTAATTTTGATAACAAGAAAGCTAACATGAGAGATGAAAAATTGTGTGTGTGTGTAGTGTAACGCGATCGTGTGGAAGAAAGAAAAAGAGCAGATATTCGTTATAAAAGCTACCTGAGTTATTGTGATCCTGAATCTTGGCAGCAAAGTAAGTCATGTTAGACACGCCTGCAAGCATGAGCCATGCAATGATAAGTATGTGTTCGAGCACACACACACAGACAATAATATTTTAGCACATTTAATGATTAAAGAATCACGCGACGATGTCTTTGCGATATATACGGATTTCGTTGCATGATATGAAAATACCGGATATAATCCGAGTGTAGAGGACATACTTCTTTCGTGGTACGTTAAAATTCATCGAAATCAATCGCCGGATAAATTTGCATAAAGATTTGTATCTCCAATCTTAATTCAATCTGTAAAAGTCTTTCAATCGTTCATGATCCCGGAATTGCCAAATATTCGCTGTTTATATAATCTCTGTCATATCTGCGTACTCCTCAAGGAAATGCATCGCCATTTCCATTCTTATCTTGTAAATCCTATCTTATATCCAAAAAAAGTATGTTTCATGAACGCCTCAAGAGTTCTATATAATGCGAATGACGAAGATTTCTAGTCAACGTTTCATCTATTCACAGTGATTCACGCGTATGAATGAAGCTTGATAAGGATAAGTCTACCTTTGCGAACCATTGTGCAATAATAATCAAGATTATGTTCAGCATGCTCAGTATAACGTTCACCATGCAGTATGCTGTCTTCTGTGTTGCTCCTTATATCAATGATGTTTTCGAGGCAGGTTTTGAAGGTCGGCCTGGAGTCTGCTGAGTTCCAGCAATGTTGCATCAGGAAATACAACGATTCTGGACAATAGACAGGTTTCATCAATTTACCACCCGAGCGCACGTAATGCAAGACCTCGGAAGTGCTCTTGGCAGGGTATGGTTGCGCGCCTAGCGACGTGATCTCCCACATCACTATTCCGAATGCCCAAACGTCGCTCTGTGAAGAGAATATCCCGTCTATCAGGGACTCCGGTGCCATCCAGCGAACGGGAAGCAAGCCTTCTCCTTTCTAAAATTTTAGCAATCGATTAATTATCTTACAAGATATCTTCGTCCGTAACGCTTCGCTTCCTTTTATTCGCTCTAACCAAATCTACGTTACTTTGAGATAACGTAGATAAAAAGGAAGATTTCGTATGAAAGTGAGATATTCGTAAACTGCGTAAGATGCGATCACAAAGGGAAAGTGAACCGGCAACACCAGCAAGTTCCTTCTCAGGAGATGCCCTTTAAGTAAATTCGCATTTACCTTGCGGTAGTAATCATTCCTGTAGATATCCCTAGCTAACCCGAAATCGCCGATTTTCACGACACGGTTCTCCCGACCTCCCCCGGATACTAGGCAGTTCCGACATGCGATATCCCTGTGCACGAAATGCAGTTTCTCCAGGTAGCGGCAGCCCCGCGCGACGTCTTCGCATATGGAGAGCAGATCTTGCAGACGCAGAGCCTGCTCATCCGTTGGTTGCAAAGTCCGTTTTCTCCTCAGGTAGCTTAATAAGTCACCGACTTCCATGAATTCCAGCACGAGCAACGGATCCGTGTCCAAACAGACGCCCAGTAATCTCAGCACGTGTTTGTGTTGAAAATGACTCATAACTTTGGCCTCCTGCAGAAACTCTGCCTTTTCTTGCAAAGTAGCGTCTTTCTGTAACATCTTTATCGCGACAGGCGTTACGTTCGATCCATCTAGGCCCCTGACGTTTCCCTGATACACCTGCAAAATATATGAAATTAGCGTCATTATTATACGAGTTAATGTAACGTAATTACGCTATTCCAATCAATTAATATTCCAATTAATATATCTTTCTTTATCGCTGATTTAATTTGAACATGATTCGATACGATGAAAAAGATCAAAATGTTTCCGTATCTCTTTGCACATGAAATTAATTTTAAAAATTAATTCTATTTTAATATATATTAAAATAAAAGTTATTGATTAAAAAATTTGTCAGATTTTGTTAGAAACGGAAAAAACAGCGTCGAGAGAATTAAGCGAGAATTAAGGGAGAATTTGTTACCTTGCCGAAAGCACCGCTGCCTAGCAAGTCCCCCAACATGATTTGATCACGTCTAATTCTGGGCAATGCGGCAAAGTACGGATCGTATTGACTCGATGTAGAAGCATACAGCGCATTGGATTGAATAAGATTTTCGCGTGGCGGAAGTTCCCGCAGATTTGCCAGCTCGACGTCGGACGGAATTGTCTTTTGGTCTTCTCTACGACGTATTCCTAATGTATGCAATATATTTGTTCAGTGTTATGAAATATTATAGTTAAATCTTTTAAACTAACGGCAAATGCGCAAATTAAAATCTTCGTTCGACCTTCGTTGTGCAACGATGCAAAATTTCTACGAATTACGAATTACGAGTATTAAGATATCAAATATTCCGATTCTATTTTGCCTCCCCAGCGACATGATGCGTTATCCTAATCATGATGACAGTTATTATTATCAGTCGCTGAGAAGTATGCGAAATCAAAACTGTTATTTTAATATGCTCGATATTAAATAATAATTAATCTAATTTAATTAATTTTCATATAATTCACGCGTAATAAGTCATACAAATATGCATTAATAATCGTAATCAATGAAGAATTCTAACATCAAGCTCATTTAGCTTGGAAACAAAACTCTTTATGGATGATAATTATACTTGAATTATTTTCCACTGAGGAGAACGATCGAAACGCTATTATGTCATATTAAATCGTAATCAGAAACTTGAAACTTCCTTACGTCGAGGAACTATACTTACGGCGCCAAATTAAGCCTACCGCCGTCGTGATGATGAGAATCACGAGGCAGCTCAATATCAACTGTTGTCCGATCGGTATCCGATAATCGAATTCTATTAGATCGATGATCATGCTCGGTTTGCTCCATGTGCCGAAACCATAAGCGTTTTTGGCTTGTACGCGAAACCGATACTTTTCATTCGTGTTATCAGTGATTATCCAGTAACTGTCTGTCCCATTGTAACACAGATTCCAGTGTTCACTCTCGTTCTTTTGATTATTGTCGATGATCAAGCTCTCTAGACGATATAGAGTCACTTGCGAGCCATGAGCTTGCGCCGGTTCCCAATTTAATTGATACATGGAATTCCGAAGCTTCGTTAGAGTAGGTATTCCGGGAGCGCTCGGGACGTCACCTTCATTTTACAAAAAAGATATTTTATGGGAAGAGGCAAAGATCTTCTCGAAGAACAGTTTGAGTGTCCTCCGGCACTTAGTTTTACCAAAGGGATTTATTATCGATTGCTCTACCTTGTATAAACTCTCGCGTCTATAACAAGCACACGTAATATCTCAAGTATCTTACCAAGCGTTTGGAACGTGAATTTCGCATCAGGCGACCATACGAAGTCCTCCTTATATGCGGGATACCTCAGCAAAAGGCGGAACTTGTACAAAGTACGCGGCTGCAAGCCTCTTATGTGGTAAGTCACGTTATTCCTACCCCTCACACTATCGCTCGCCGTTTGCCATTGCTCTACTGCGACGTCCGTGTATTGCAGCGTGTACATCTGCAATGTCAAATTGCTCGGTACCCAGGAGATGTTCAGGCTATCCATGGTGACCCCGCTCACCGTCAGGTTATTCGGTTCCGGGTACATGCGGATGGTCTTGCTGGTACTCTCGTTGTAATTGTTGCTATAATTTTCGGGATACACGCGCACGTACACCAAGTACTCCTGTCCGTGTAACAATGGCTGCAATATCGCGATGAATCTGCCATCCGCCGTGCGCTCGGGCTCCTTCTTGAGCTGCTCACCCCTCTGTCGTACACCATCTACCAGACCGATTGATCTCCAGTGGATCTCATAATACACGCTCGCGGAATTCAGTATCTTGGGTGGCGCCCAATAAACTGCTGCCGACATCGGCGTTAGTACTTGCACCGTGACGTTTTCCGGCGCACTGGGAATACCCGGACCAGTCATCAGCGTTACGCTCGGCCCGAATCTTGGGTTCATCGGCTTGGCGTAGTGATTGCTCAGCGCCAGTCTTAACGTGTACACCGTAAACGGCTTCAGATTGCCAATCTCGTGATGCTGCTCGTACGTCCGTATTGTAGTTTCCTCGCCCGTCTTACATTCCTTGATGCCGTTGATGCCGCTCTTCGTGTCCAGGCATCGAGATACGCTGACGATGTACAACGTAGCGGGCAGATTGTACCTCTCGCAACCATTCTCGACAATCGGCTCCGGAAGGTTTACGATGATACTGTTCGAGGTTGTCTTATTTCTCGCAACCTTGTATTGTTCTTGGCGCGGTACCAGGCAGCTCGCGTTGGGATACGATTGCAGGGATTCGCCGAGTGCAGTGATGCTGCGTACGGTAGGCAAATATAAGCTGTTCACTTCAGATGAGTTTCTCATGCTCGCATAGGGCTCCTTTTTCAAGAAGTAGATTCGATCTTCCTCCACGCTGGACCAATAGACGTTTTTCTTGTCCACTGTGAGAGATGATGTCTCTTCATTGACATCCCAATTCAATACCTCCTTGCACATGCAGCCGTAAATATCGGCAGCGTACAGGTTGCCCTCCACCGACATCCAATATATCATCGGGCTGTGGATGTTAGTATCGTCAATTGTCATCGCGGATACTACCGTCGATAGTCTTCGTGGACAGTTGCACATATTATACCCGCTTCTAAAGAAACGTTCTACGTGTCTGCCATTAAGATCCGACTGCATCATTGTTCCTCGTTTACGCGACGACTCGATCCAATATAGAGTTCTGGAAAATTACATATATCGCGTATTATATTATATGGGAGGGATAGTCCAGAGATGAGAGCGGTTGTCTGGCGATTGCAAGACCCGAGTTCGATTCCCAGCCTCGACCGAATGCGAAGCCCTCCTCCTAACGATCGAACGTGTACTCATTTTGTCTTTTCTGCTAATCGCAAATCGTATTTGGGATTATGTATAAAAAGAAATGCATCATGGTGATACGACCACGCCAACAAAAATGTCTCTGCCGTTGTCGGTCCCAAGCCCAGATAAAAAGAGGAGGGTTCACAAGTGAGGCTAGCGACCTGCTTATGGTAAAAACTACAAATGCTCCTAGATTCAGCGATGTTGCCTCGGAGTTGGGCAACGTTGAAGGAAAAAGAATACAGGATATAATCCCTAATGTAAGAAGATAAAGAGGAAGAAGTATTATATTATGATTATTCTAAGGTGCTGTATTTTTTAACGAGAATAAAAGCGAATAAACATGCTCTTGAAGAAGATAAACGGGATTACCGATTGATTTCAGTCAACGTACACTCGAGACGGCAGTATTTCCAAATTCAGGATGCGTTTCGTTCTCCTCACAATGCATTCATACTTGGCCGTGCCGGTGGCTTGCCACAACGTTAAGTCCAATTTCATGATGCAGCTAGTGTTGTTCGAATATTCCGACCAATATAGATTTCTCGCTACCCAATCGAGGCATAGACTATGCGCAGAACCCTTGAGCGTCAGTATTTTCGTGGCATTGGTGCCGTTTCTGTACGACGTCACCAGCTCCTGTATCTCGTTGATCCAATAAATTCTATCTTCCGCGGCTGAGTAACTGATTTCTGTGGCTGTATGCCTGGTGAGCGTGTCGCTTGTTTCCTGATCCAGATCAGTCAGCCTCACAGCATCCGCTGTGGCGGCCAGTAACAGAGGTATCGGATTTTCATGCGCGGTCGACACGCCGATCAGATCCGTGTAAGGGCCAGCGCCAATCGCGGTGTATGCTCGTACTTGAAAATAGTACGTTGTATTGGGCAGCAGACTGTGCATCCTGTGCTCGAGTATTGTGGCCGGGATTCCGTAGTCCTTGCAGACTTGAACCCTTTTCTGATTCTCGACAAACCAGCACTGTACGGTGTATCCCTGAATCACTCCATTTTTGAATTCAGGTTGAGTCCATCTGCAAAGAAGGTCACGTATCTTGGTGATTTTCTTTTTTGAAATTGACTGAATGAAATTCAGTCATCAGAAGACACGAGAAGAGCGCGTAGAGTGCAGATTAAATGCTGAATTTACCTGAATATCGCGGTAATGTTAGTGACATCGCTTGGGACTTTCTTGTAGAACTCAATGAACGCTCTGGGTGATGTTGGCTGAGTCGGCACGCTCTGAGGCGATCGCAGAATTTTTCGGGAATGATGCGCGGTCTGCCAGTAAGTGAAGGCTTTCACGGTGACATCCAGGACGGAATAAGGGAGAATCTGGTCGGAATTGTTATAAGGGATGCTGGTCTCGATCGTGATCACCGGATTCGAATTCGTGTTGATGCAGTCCGCGAACTTGACCTCGTAGAATACCGTGCCGTAATTGACGTTCTTCACGGGATCCCACGATATATTGAAGTTCCTCCAAGTCCCCTCGACCCGTATGCTGTCGAGATCGACGGCATTCGGCAACACCACCGCGGTTTCTGACGTCAGATTCTTGGGATATTGATGAAGAGCGGGATCCATAACGGCCACCATGTGTAGACCGGACGGGGTGATGCCGTTGATCACAGCG
The DNA here is from genome assembly GCA_020341155.1 of Eciton burchellii. Taxonomy (NCBI): domain Eukaryota; kingdom Metazoa; phylum Arthropoda; class Insecta; order Hymenoptera; family Formicidae; genus Eciton; species Eciton burchellii. The sequence goes on from JAHMML010000064.1 coordinate 819,346, forward strand.
GTGTTTTGGCCGGACAGATCACTGATCACGGCGTTTCTGTCGTCTTGCAGCCATAGTAGGTGCTCGGAGAAGTAACATAACGGTCCTTGCATGTTGGGATGTTGCAAAACAGCGACCTTGAATTAAAAACTTAGTTCATGCTATCCCAATATATTTACGTGATATTTGCACCTGATTTTTATGAAGCGTTTGAAATTTTTGTTCGTTAGATTGATAGTGCCAGAATAAATTATTGACTCGTGTAAGTAACCTTTTCTGGAACAATTTTCCGATTCATCGGGATCTTCTCGGACGTAGGCGCCCGATAAACGATCGAACCGCTTTCGTAACTTCGTACGATCCAATAGACATATCTGTTCTCGGTGTCGAGCGTCAAGCCCATCACTTGCTTGCCGTTAAAAATTTCATCCGAATGATAGTATCGTCTGTCCAGTCCATTCAATCGCGCAACTTCCACGGCATGACCAGTGGACCAGTACAAATATCCCTCTAAAGAATCGATCATAAGTTCTTTCGCGATTGCTATGATAGACATTGGCTCTTGATGCGATCCGTTCAGGTTTGCCCTTGTTATCTGTAAAATCAAGATAATATTTCCTGAGATATTTCTTGAAATCAGACTTTAATGTAAAGCCTGTACAGAAAATTTGCATTATAATGTAAAAATATTCCGTTATTTCGCGTTTACAGGAAAATAACAGATATCAAGATATTTGCATGTAGAAAAATTTATCATCAGGATTAAGACAGACAAGTCAGAGACTTTTCTTATTTATTTCGCAAAATTTAATTTGCTTTATATACGAAAAGGTATAGAGGTTGTATTTACAATTTGCTGCTTTGGATTCGCCCAGTACAGTTTCTTCGATATCCAATCCACGGCGACGCTGCCAACCGAATGTATGTTGAGTTTCGTCTTTTGATGATTGCTGACGTTGTAACGATATAGCGCAGAATTATTTCCGACTATGTATAACACGTCCTGATACCAACTAACGTCGACAATATGAAACTCGCTTTCCAATTCCTTCAAGTACGCCTTATAAACGAGCGTATCGATATTTTCGCCGGTTACGTCGCTTCTTAAGAGCCCTTCGTTCGATGACCACAGGATAGATGCGCGTGAACCATCCCTAGAAGCACGAAATTTAACAACGACTGTCTTCCGGACATTTATAATAGTGAGATTATTGAAGAAAATATTAATAAGATTGTAATTAAGTTAAAGTAAAAGGTTTTATAGTAAATGAAAATTTATTATGCCTACTTTATAATAATGTAGGTAATTATTGATTTAACTTTGTTTTCATAATAATATATTTATATACATATATACATATACATATATACATATATATATATATATATATATATATATATTTGGGGGGGGGATATATTTTAATGTATGAGGGCATAGAAATTTTTGAAATTTTTTGAAATAGTTTGATTCTATTAATCTAACGGCTCAATCGGGGAGACTTTTGCGAGGCGAAAGGAAGAGATATTTTTCAAGAAGATATTTTTGAAGATACTTTTCTTGAAATTTGCCGATATCTTTCAACTACGTTTGAACCGAGATGAAACCTAATAGACTATTTTTCAACACTACCTCAACGTTCGCCCTCGAAACTCCGTGGACCATGGTCCCCTCCCTGCGCTTGTGTAAGCCGCAACTTTGATCGAATATTCCGATCTCTCTCGCAAATCGTGAACAGTATGGGACGATCCAGCGACATCCTTCTGATGGATAGTCTCTCCCGTAGATTCATCCCTGATTTCGAGCGCGTACGACCAGTTTTGCCATGCGCCTTTCCCCTGGCCGCCCAGTAAATGAGGAACTTGCCAGGAAACTTTCGCTCTTTCCGCGCCTAGGACAGCCTGCACTCCCGTGGGAGGATTTACTGGAACCGGGATGGGCTGACTCGCGTTCATCAATACGTTCACGCTAATGAAGGAGCCATCGGACGGGGAACTGAAAAGAATATCTTTCTTACTCCAATCCTATTGACATTTAATTTTCACGATCATCATTAGGCGGATATTAACACAACTCGTTACTATGAAATACTTGCCTTAATTTTGATCAAATATACAAATATACGTTTAGCTCTTACGTATCTATTTTAAATAGTTCTGTCAATTAATGTCGATCCTGCAGGTAAACATGAAGCAGACATCTCTTAAAAAGAAATGCAAGAGCGCTCACCTGCGCGTAGGGTACGCATTGTGGAAGTATCTGTTCTGGCCATTGTGATAGTTCTCGTTGAGGATTTCTTCACCATTAGTCCAATAAAACAATTTATTTGCCATAGCCAGAGAGACAACGTTATTGAATTTCGGGCTCTGCGTATTGGTGCGGAAATCAAGAACTTCGCGACCATCCAGCGATACGGATATCACTGTGTTCTTAATGTGATGCGGAACCAATAATTGAAAGTTCGTGTGGTCCACCGTGAACGCGCCCAAATGCGTGTCCTCGAGGATCAGATATGGTTGAACCTAGAAGAATAAAGTTTAGTTTAGTTGCGCTTAATAAGAACGAATCGAGAACGACGATGATGCATATTTAAGATCATACGCGATAATAGACCTTTTGGCGCGATATCTCTGACATTATTTTATAGAAAAAAGTAAGAAATCGACGCTCATGTCGATATCAGAGAGATCTTAAGACAGCTATCAAACGTTTTGCATTCTACGTCGTGCAGATAGCGGTAAAAGTACGTTAAAAGTATGGGAATGGCTGATACCTCGTGTTTCACACCGTTGCTAATGTCGGCCAAATCTAATCTGTACAGACCACCTCTGGTGACCCAGAAGAGATAGCCATTGTAGGGATCGACCTCGATGTGCGATGGTTTCGTTATCAAACCAGCCATGGCGACTGTCAAACCTCTGCCATCCAGATTGCACCTGGCTATGTGCCACACTGTCGTGGCACCATGCTTCACTTCTCCTAACACGTATAGGTGATGGTTCAACCAATCGATGGAGAGGATTAACGGCTTAAAGTTCATGCGATCGGGACTCAGGATGATCTCCGGGTCGGATGGCTTGACGATCGATGTTCGTTTCACGTAACCCAACGACGTGGAGACGAATAATTGTGCGGATGCCACATGTATCGCCACCCCGCGGATCACAGACTCGGTCTTGTAGATGATGCTGGGCTTATCCAACAGATCCGCACCCTGCTTCATGACTACGTGCTCGCCGCCAACGATGAGAATCGGCTGTTGCGTGTCTTTGACTGAACGAAACATGTGTCTTGTCACTTCCTTACTTCCAGATTTTTATCCTAAGCTTCAGATGGATATAAATTATCCCAGTCGAACGACTTTATTATTTTATGTTAATCCTTCAGTATTATATATCTCTCTGTTAGACATTTACTACATTCTTTCCATCAGCACTGAATATGTATATATTTCTTTAGCGATGTACCTGTGGGTTCTGGCGTCGTGGAAATATAAATAGTCGCAGGTGGACCCTCACCGACTCCGTTTCTCATAGTCACGCTGACGGAATAATTCTGATTAGCTTCGAGGTTTTGAAACATGTAATGATCCGCGTTCTCGGAGACTGGAATATCCTAGCGATGAAATAAAACTTTGAGTAACTCGCGTGGCGCTAAGATTTCTCGTTAGAGAGAAAATACGAGACTAAGGAGAAAGAAAACAAATACCATGCCATGCTAGGAAACAGTATCCTAGATTCATGCAAGCGATCGATCTGCAACGTTAGTTCTGGATAGCATGACAGATAAGATAAAGCAACAAGCGTCTATTATTGATGCCGCCAAGTAGCGGAATGTGCTTCCAAAGCGTTGATGTTAGTATAAAACAAGATGACTCGATCCATCTGCGAGCTTTAATCCTCGATGCATTGAAATTAAAATTGAAATTAACGCAATTAAGGGAGATCAAACGAAAGGATGTAATCGCTCGATGTGAAACGAACGATTATGTAATATCACTATTAGATAAAATTTAAGTTCCGTTAACGCGCTCGCTCGCCGATAAATCTTCATCATGCGGGATAACGGGGTCTATCTTGCAGAACCAGTTGCACATCGCGCTTCTCCAACTAACGGTTAGACAGTACAGCAAAGCGTGACCAACGCGTGCAGCGGGTGCGCCAAGACGTCGCTCGCAAAGGCATGCAGAGGAAGAGAATATAAAGAAGATCATATGCCGAAGATCACTTCAATGACGATCCGAATCGTTGGCAACATCATACACGCGCACGCGTGCCGCGTGGATCGTACACCGCTCTGGCGTGACTCTGTGTACCTTAAGCTGGGAGAGTGTAGGCCCTTGCAGACGTAGGACATAGGACAAGAGGGGCCCGTTCGGAAATGAGCCCGGTTCCCAAGACACAGAGACGCGGTAGCTGTCTACTGCCGCTGTTCTAACAATTACCGGTGCTGATGTTGGCAGACCAGCCGCGTGAGTTAGGATTACCACGCTCGGCGCTGACACGATCGGCTCCGGATTGTGCTGCGAGGATTTCAGGAGAAGCGCTACGCGAAACTGCAAACGTCAGTGTTCCTCATCAGGCTCGAAACCGCGAAGGGGTTTGAAACGAGCTCGAAACGAGTTTTCACTCAGAGTTTTTCTACGCACATCGAGCTTATCGAGATGATCGTATGCGACTGTCATCTCGTAGGGAGAGGGTCTTCGGGCCTCGTTAACGCGAATGATTCTGCCTTAGGTTTATGTTTATGTTCTGTTTTATGTCCTCTTTAGCGAACGGAATAAGTAGTTACTTGTTTGTAATTTCCCGTCCGTGAGTCTCTCTCACCAGTCGTTGGTGATTCGGATTCAGAGGTGATAGCTCGCGATGGATTCAAGCGCCGGCTGATCCCTTCTCTTACGTACCCTGTATTTGGTATACGGCTGCAAGTTCTCGACCAGGATCTGATCACTTTCGCCCCATGATTGGTTCCTGCAGTATTGCCAGCTGCCAGTCTCAGCTTCCTCGTATCTCCATTGCACCAGGTACGAAACGCTACCGGCACGTCGCTTGATGTCCACGCCTTTCCATTCGAGTTTCAGCGACGTCGCCGTCAATGAATCCGCGACCAACGCTGGCGCCGGGGGAGTGCCGATTTCCGCTATGCATTAAACAGTTTTCTCATTTAGCCGACAGAATGGTTTCGTACGTAACGCCAATGTGCGTAACGAGCACAGGATAGGAAGGTAGGAGCCTATCTTGTTTCATGTCGGTGAAATGAGATAAAGAGAATGGTACAGCGACCAAGCCTGTGCCAAATCAGCGCATGGATGCACGCGAACTTTTATGTCGACGGCCATTTTCGGGTATTTCGAGATAACACGATTCGTTGAGAACGAGAACGAGATGACGCACGTGCGATGCAATGATGCGCATCATGGGAAAACAATCGCAATGAGCACGATTCTGCAGAACGTCATGCAGAACGATATTCAGAGAATACGTGTCAATCACGCATTGCCTTAACCCAAAGATCAAACGCGATTGAACGTACCTTGAATGTACAGATGAACGATACAAACGATACAAACGAAGCAGAAAGAGAAAAGAAATTTATCGCATATAATAGGACTCTGGACGAACTGAGAGAGGTATTCATGGAGAGGTGGAAGACAAAGAAGGAAGACAACGTGAACTTGGACGATTTCGAGCGATTCCGCACTGTTGGCACTGGTGCTTTCGGTCGGGTCATGGTCGTCAAGTACAAACCTGCATCTACCTACCACGCCATGAAGATTCTCAGTAAGGGGAAACTCGTGAAGCTGAAGCAAGTGGATCACACGCGTAACGAGAAACGAATTCTACAGTGTCTCAACTTCCCCTTCACGGTCTTCATGGATTACTTCTTCAAGGTAAGGAGCGACGATTGAAACAACGAGCACTGCTGATCCCTGACATTGATGGAAAGTCATACCTTTTCATACAAGACGCGCCACTAATTCATTGCGAACGATCTTATCCTTCTTAACGGATAGATATTTATTTTTAGAGAGAACTTATTCATCTGTCATGCGCGCGCGCGCGCGCGCGACAGAACGTAGCTATCTTTCCGACCAAGGTAGGCGCGTAAACGAGCCGTATTCCGATTCTTGATTTAAAGGACAATTCCTACTTGTACATGGTGATGCCGTTCGTCCATGGCGGCGAGATGTTCACGCACCTTAGGCGGATGGGGAGATTCGACGAGACTCTGGCGAAGTTCTACGCCGCCCAAGTGACACTGGCCTTGGAGTATCTGCACCATTGCAGCCTGATATATCGCGACTTGAAGCCGGAGAATATCATGATCCAGGATTCCGGCTACATTCGGGTGACCGACTTCGGCTTCTGCAAGATGGTGGACTCCCGCACGTGGACGTTGTGCGGTACACCGGAGTACCTGGCGCCGGAAGTGATACTGTCCAAGGGTTACGGCAAGGCGGTCGACTGGTGGAGCTTCGGCGTGCTGGTGTACGAGATGAACGCGGGATACCCGCCGTTCTACGCGCAGGATCCGATGAAGATCTACGAGAAGATCGTCTCGGGCAAGTACAAGTTCGCGCATCACTTCGGCAACGAGCTGAGGGACATACTGAAGAACATCCTACAGGTGGATCTGTCGAGGAGATACGGCAATCTCAGGGAAGGTAGCATGGACATCAAGAAACATCGCTGGTTCGAGTCCATCGATTGGATTGAGATCTATGAGCAGAAGGTGAAGCCCAGCTTCATTCCCGAGTGCAGTAGTCCTGGTGACACCAGCAATTTTGATCCTTACGATGAAGTACCGCTCGAGATCGACAGCGTTGATCATTTTACTCAGGAGTTTGAGAATTTTTGAGGCGGAGCATTGCTGAGGTCTCTCGGTGATTAAGATTGAAATACGGAAACAATACGCTGGCTACAGTTGTGCGAAAGTATCCATAAGAATTCTGCGCTCGACTCGGGATCAATTAATCGATTAATGACGGAAGAACGGGCAATACGTTCTTCAACGAGATTACACTTCAATGAGGAGGAGAGAGGAAGGAGAGAGAGGAAAATGGAGATGAACGGATGAACTCGGCAAATTTATTATTACTTTTCTACGGATCTTTGACCATAGTTAGTTGCGTAATCTTAATCGAGCGGCCCTTAATCATAAATTTATCGAGATAACGTTACCTTGAGCGAAGATAAAAGACGTAAGATATAAGATATATATATATACATACGTGTGCATAGATTTTTAATATAGTTATATTACGTTAATATTGCATGTAAATATTCTTATACGAGTTCTCCTGCACGAGTTTGCCTGCATTCTGTGCATTTAATTAACGAAATAAAGCGAAATTAGACAAAATACTGATATCGAAAGATAGCAGTTACCTTTGAGCTGTTGGAAGTAACGGTTCAGCGCATCGTGACAGCCCAATACGCAATACAATTCCTTCGGTGGTAGCAATTCCTGCGTTCCATTCTGTGAACAGCACATCGGGCTAGCGTTATGCATTTATCTTCCGAATTAGAAAAATATTACGTAAAGGCTACATTGCGAAAAACTGTGTTACGAGCACAGCATAGTGCGCACGTGCTTTTACGTAAGTTCGTTCGCGATAAACGTCATAAAAGTTAAAGTGGCAGCGATACTAACGCAAACGGCTTGGCAGCTTGTGTGGAGCGCCTGTTCCCATGCCTCGCAGCCTTTTGTACACTGAAACAATAAGCGTGAACGATAAGAGAACGATAATGTGATACAATAACGTAAAGACGTAACGTTCGATCGATCGATCCTTCCGGCTCCTGCGGGAATCCGGGCTCATCGAGGCCTGAAGACGGCGCGCAGCCGGACAGCTCGGAGGGTGGTTCCCTTGATCTCTGCAGGGTCGCGCGTGTGGCAGACAACTGGAATTCCCTCCGCTACGTACGTACGTACATTCGTAAGGACGAATCGTTGCTCTCCCTCGCGATTTTCATCGTTTCATCGGAGCGTGTCGCGTTCTCGCCGAACAATGAAGCGCCCCGCGCTTCTGCACGGCGGATCTGCGGGAGGAACGATGTGTCCGATGCATCCTTCCGCCGAGGGCCGTCTGGCATTTTGCGATTCGCTAAAATGCCATGCCGGAAGTGAACGAACAATGGGCCACGTTATCTGGAGCGCCAACTCGTGACGTAACAAGTCGCGGTGGTCGCGGGGCGAAATCGTAGCTCTTCTTGGCCACATCTCGGCCTGCGTGGCACGTGCCTCAAGTAACGCCTACGCCTCATAAGACGCTCGTTGCGTGCTAGCGTGTCGGGCATGGATTTGCGAACTGAACTTTTAACGCATTAACTTTCTGCGCGAGAGGATGTGGGCATTTGTCGTCGACAACAAGCTCGGCTGTGGCCGAGGACGCGTGGCAGCGCGGCTACCATTACATGTCAATACTGGCGTCTCTGTTTCTCCTGGTTCTCCTTTCGGTCACGGGCTTTCCTCGGGGACGAAACGTTAAAGAGTAAGTCTGTCAAGCATATTTCGCGTTTGTCGCACTTCGGTATTTACAACACCGAATTTAATAGCACTTTCATAGCACCTTGTTTCGCCTTGTTCGTATCGGGCGATCCTCCGTCTCTCCTCCGCCGATTTATTTACTTAAGAATTTCGCGCATATTAAGCATATTAAGCAGGGAGACGCTCGGTTTCTAAAGGAAACAGAACGGGAAATGCACTCCCGTTGTATAACGTCGGGAGTGTAAATATACAGAAGCGACTCGAGGATCTCGAGAGTGCAGGCTCGAAGCGTCACGATCGTCGTTGCTGTTTCTTCCCTTTCTCTCTCTCTCTCTCTCTCTTTTTCTTTTTCCCCCCCAAGTACCTACTCGAGCTGCCAGCGAGCCATTAGCCTCGCTTCGGGACGCGGACTTTCTGGCTCCCGGTGAAAACTTCACGTCCTCGCATTTTCCTCGCTTCGCTCCATTGTCATCGTCGGCTTCAATCATAAATGAGTGCGATCGTTTCGCAGTGGCGCATCTACTGGAAGATCTATTTTAACGTCCGGAGATACGAGAGGAGTGCCATTTAGCAATTGGCGGACCGATCGACACACTCGGCTCGGCTCGAGAGAGGCGCCACATATAAATAATGCCGCACTCGGCATCGCGGAACAATAAGCGAATTGCATCGCACGAGAAACCTAATTTCCCGAACGATCTCAGATCGATCCGCCGCCCGCGCAGAATGCAAGCGAGTACGCGAGATATTAGAAAAGCGATTTTCCAGCCGACATTTTCTATCCGCTTGCATCTTGCATCAGCCATTCACTGTCAAGGTCAAGAAATGTTTACGCTTTCTCTCTCTCTCTCTCTCTCTCTCTCTCTCTCTCTCTCTCTCTTTCAGTAATAACAAAATACTGAGCGTAGATATTGAAATTTATGGCCGACGGATTATACCGGAATCGGATGGCGGAAATCTGTCGAGAGAGAGAGAGAGAGAGAGAGAGAGAGAGAGMGAGAGAGAGAGAGATCGAAAGAGAATTCCGAGAGATATGGAAGATCAAGAGACAGCAGGAGCGATTTTCTTCCGACGACTTTCCTTCGAAAATACTATTTAATAGTGTAGCTAATCCACTTTCCCGGCGCGCGTGTTTCTCAGGCGATCGATTATAGAAAGTTATTTATGTTTTGAAGAAACATGCGAACTCTTAACACGAATTCCGGTCGAGTTTTCGAAATGCGCAGCGCGGCATTATACGCTCACAGTAACAGAGACGCGTGTATAGTATTGCGCGAGGGTATCTCATAGGTCAACCGGTCTGAAAAGTCTGAGAAAAGAAAGGGACCTCCAGATAAATGTTATTAATAATCTCGTGATGTTTTCAGAAGATCGACGACGGTCCCGGTAAATTATCGGCGCGGCGTGTCACATCAACGTAATTCACGTCGCGCGTGTCTTCGATTCGCGTAATTGAAATCCGTTTATATCAGCAATGAAGCGCCAATGATAATCAGCGATTACCTACACAATTACATGCGCATTGTTATGTTAATTTAATGCATCATACGAGGCAAAGCCTCGCCAACGTACGCCGCTTGCGTCGATGACTCGAACGGACGGAAGGGATGATTGAATTTTTTAATGATCCTCGAAGCACTCGTCTTTTTTCGAACGACTCGGCTATCCGAAAGATACGTCTGCGTCTTCGAAATTGGCACGCTATTGCGATTCTAATCTGCTTATTTCTTACTTCCCTATCATGTCTATCACTCTCTCTCTCTCTCTCTCTCTCTCTCTCTCTCCCCCCCTCTCTTTCTCTGCTCTCGCAAGCGCGCGGCGAAGGACCCGCTAGAAGGTCTCGTCTATTCGATCCGTCCGAAGGAGCATGGCTCTCCGATCGCGCTCACCGTGTTTTTAAATGATCTAGCTGTCCACAATGAGGGTTGACAAAACTATCAGACAGTGGAAAATGGCCGGAGCCGAGCGGGCTCTCGGCTCTCAGCGGCCGCTAATTTCTCACTTCCTCATTAAATCCTCGGCGCGCATTATGCCCCCAGCTGGCTCCCCCGCTCGGCTCCCCGCAGATCGTAGATCTTCATCCTACCATGGATGGGCATCTATCTGTCCTCTCCTCGTTTTGCTTTAACCCCGTTTTACTGCCTCCAGCCTGCCCGCTCCGCGGCAGGAGGGAAGAAGAGTGTAACGAATGTAACGGCGCCTCGTATCGCATTCCCGTCTCTGTAATGCCTTCGTAATGAATGCTGCTGATTTATGCACAACTGATTAGCAATATTAACTTCTTCTAATGAGTCCCGCGACATCAATAAATCTCGCCTTGCATCGATGATCGGCCGCGAGCGCGCTCTCATTTCGCGATTATTCTGCCGCGTCTCGAACGCGCACGTACGAGCGATACGCAGAAGTGTTGAAGCTTCGAAATATTCGAAATACTCGGGACACGAAGAGGCAACTTTGTCGACACGATTGATGAAAAGAAAAAAAAAAAAAAAAAAATAAACTTGAACGTAAAAAACATACTCGCTAGAGACACCAGGAGTTGACCGGCTTTTATAGTTTCGGGATTAATTAAATTTTCGAAATTAAATTTTGAGAAAGCCCTGCACAGCGAATTCTTAAATTTCGTCTCTGAAATAAGCATATCTTGATCGTATGCGTCTTTGAAAATGTGTCGTTACACGATCAGGCGTCGCCTACGATCGATACGATTTATAAAGAATCGCTGAAAACTGTTGCGAGAATTTCACTGAATTCTCTAGAATTCTCGCGGAAGATCTCCCAGCAGTTATCACCTCACGATGCACGTCTTGTCGCTTTTATCACGGGAGAGACTTTCAAGCTGGAGTGGCGTCTAGTAACGGTAGTCGCTATCAAACGGAGACATTTGTATTGAAGAGCTCGCTGTCGGTGGTCCTCCACTTTATTTCGTCCTCGGAGACAAACACACTCGGCCGGACAGATAGTCTGGATTCTTGGCGCACGGTAGACGGAAGCAAGTGTTTATCGTTTGCTTCGTGCTTCAGTGCACGCTTCTCCTCGATGCCTACATCAACTAAAGGACGCTTCGAGATGGAGACGTCGCAGAAGCGTTTCTGATCCTCTGCGGATCCTCGTTTACGCGATCTCAGAAACGCGCCTCTTCAGACTCCAGCTTTCTCCGCGCGTATCCCCTCCTCCCCCTCCTTCTTTGCGTAGTTTATTTTACTCGCTCTCTCTTACGCGCGATTGTTTCCTCTCTCGATCTCTCTCGATCAATGAGCAATGACTCTATTAATTACTACGCGGCAGCCCCGCATCGGATCGGAAGTCCCCGCTGACGGATATTCCCGGGGGTCGSGGGGGGGGGGGAGAGGGGAGGGGAGAGGGGCTACATTAATTTTCGAGAGCGAAACGAAAAATGAGGGTGGATCGGACAAAAGAAATTCCGGCGCTATCGACCTGTGAAATTACCGGAAGAGACGTAAAGTCAATCCGCTGACGATAGCGTGGTGCATCGACACGGTATGCCGGGACGAGCACGCATCGGGCACCGTTCATCGCGTAATTATCGGCTGAATGAATCCTCTGTCGGGACAACAGAATCCGCTCAATGTTCCGCTCTTCCTCCTCCTCCCCCCCCCCCTGCGGGAAGTCAGGAGCAGATGCTTGCTGATAATCCTACGCGAGGACGAAGGGAGATGAGCGATCGCGACACCGTCGGTGTCATTGGATTGGCGCGATCTGGAAGAATTCCGAGGAAGAGAGAGAGAGAGAGAGAGAGAGAGAGAGAGAGAGAGAGAGAGAGAGAGAGAGAAAGAGTGCAGCGGCTAAAGTGAGCCCGAAGTGGGTCGCGGCGTGGCGCGTACATGTCCAGAATTTCCACAATAGCGAAGCGTCTTCCTCCACCTACGTCGCTACGCGCCGTCCGTTACTCGTATGCGTTGCTGGCGACCTACGAACCGTGAAACGATGAAACGAGGGAGGAAATCGTTCTAAGTGCAATTCGCGCGCTAATTCGCCTTGCACCACTGCAGCGTGGCGGGGCAGGCAAGCGCGTCAGAAGCGCGCGCCTCATCGGCGAGCGCGCTCGAGAGGTTTTCTTTTCTCTTTTTTTTYTTTTTTTTTCTTTTTTCCCCCCCGGGGAACCATAATTAGACACGCCGAGGCGTGTCCTCTTTCGGCCCTTTCTCTAATTGCCTCGCTCGTTTTCTATCCTGGAGACACGCGTTGCTGGATATCCTTCCGGCCGCGCGGGGGTCCTTTCTCGATCTTGCTGGAATAGTCGCGTCCCCGGCTACTCTGTGAGAGTCCCTAGTCCCTACCGATATTCGCTCTAATTCTGGAAGTTTAAATCACCAGTTAGGCTTAGCTACTGTCGCGCCCATTTGCGCATGCGCGCATACGCGCGGACAACATTTAATCTCGTAAGGAGGAACCGCGTGGAATTTATGGCGTCGCTTGTCCCGCTCGAACGACAACTACACTAAGCTCTAAGCTTGATCTATCTGTACCATCATCAATCAGCTTCCTGCTCGAATGCTCTCCCAGGCCGGACGTAAGGAGACTTGAAGGGATTAACCACGGGATTCACTCGCGCGACGTATAACTGTCAGGCGCGCGCTGCTTAATTTTTCCCCGTTTTTCTCCCGCCATTCGCGCTTCCGCTCCGAGAGGAGCCGGAAAGCGGAAAGCGCGACAGCGAGACGGACGAGGCGCGAGAGAGTGAATCCGGAGTCGCACGGCAATTTGGCGACATCCGCCATCGGCCGCACTTGTACGCGATCCAATTTAAAGGCACGAAGCCCTACGACAGAGAGAGAGAGAGAGAGGCCCATTCTTTCATTCGCACACGCGCGTACTCTGTACGTCCCATTCATCGTACGTTGTTTTTTTTTATTTGCCATTTATCGTCTCCACCGTTGCCGACACTGCTGTCGCGAGTTAGGAGCGACAGTGGGCCCCCTGGGACACCAGCGGAAGTACTTTCATTGTAACGAGGGACCGTTGCCGCCTCTCTCTCCCTCCCTCCCMCCCYCCCTCGCTCTCTCTCTCTCTCTCTCTCTCTCTCTCTCTCTCTCTCTCCCTTCCTTGATTTTTGTCTCCGACGTCCGCGCCGCTCGTTCGCGTGTCGCGCCGCATCCCGCCAGAAGTGCCGACCGTAGTGCCCAAGGCCCGTTGCAGCATCGCATGCGATTAGATTCTACCAATGGGAGGGGGTGGGGGAGAGTGGGGGCGGGGCGACGGAGATAGGTAGGTAGGGAGGGATAGCCAGGTGGCCAGTGTCCTTGAGGAAGCCAAGGCGCAGGAAGCGTTGTTCCCCGAGTTATTTCCCCGTAATCTCCCGATTACTCCGCATTCAACTTTGCGGGATGATCCTCCCTCCGTCACAAATTACGGGACGACACATGTTACTGGAGGGGTGCTTCCGCGCCACCCCTTCCACCCGTGCGCGGTGGACAAATGGAATCGGGTAGACCAGAGACGGAGCTTTGTGAGGGGGATTCCCCGTGCTCGCGCTTAATGCAACGATCAGACAGCGAGACGTATTCCTTACCTGATCAATCTTGCACCGCACCCCGCATCCTACTTCCGAGCTCAGGTCGTCCGTTCGATTCTGTAACGGAAAGAAGAGCTCTCAGATCTATTCCTCGCGCAGAGAACGAGATTTTCATCGGCCGCATCGTCGGTGGATTTTCAAGATCGATCGAGACGCTGATTAATGCCGCGTCGCAATCGACGACCGAGTCACGGACGTCGACCGAGCAGAAGAGGAGAGGAAGGAGGAACAGAGGAAGAGGGGGAGGGGGAGGCGGAGGGGAGGGAGGGGACGCGATCACGTTACGCGCAGGGACGGCGGAAAATAAATCGAATCGCTTGTGCGCTTGTGTCGTCCTTAAAAGACGTTAAACTGCCCCATCCGGTTCAATTGACACTCTCCCCCMCCCCCMCCCCCTCCCGCCCCTCTCGGAATGAATCGCCGAATATCAACCTTCCTCTGCTCCGCCCTCCCCCGCCCCGGCCACCTCCGCCGAGATAAGCAACGTCGCGGATAACGCGCCCGTTACAGCGCGTGCACCTGTACGTTACGTTACGTCGCGTGTTTCCGGGGCACAGGTGTACTTCCGGCTGTCGATGGGAGCCGAGAGTAATCGGACGGAGTCCGGCGTCGAGCTCCGAGATCGGTCATGTGTCGGGGGGGAGCGAGCCCTGCGCAAATATCATTTAAGAGGGGTGTGAAGTCAACCATGATCAGTGGTCATGGGAGTTTTGGAAGTCGATTCTCTCGTCGAATTATCATAACGTTTAATACGCTATAGGTCCACCTGCGCAATGCAAATCGGCAGCTTGGCGCAGTCGTGTGAACCATAATGTCGCGTTGACATCAAGCCCGCAACGAGTCCCTGGTTTAATCAACGCACGATCTTGGAAGAACTGCTATTTTTATTACAGCATTTATTACATTACGGGAATCTTTCTTCGAGCGGTTATTGGAAGACGTTAGATCGAGCAGCATTATTCTGCACGCGACGATCTCAGTCGCCGATTAGTTAAATCGTTAAAATATTTATGCATGTGAAATGCATCGCCAATTATGCAAATGTCGCCACGCCGGAGATCGTTGAGACCCTCGACGCGAGCGTAATGGCGAGTCCCCAACGCGGCCGACCACGTGACGGTGCATTCGAAGCTTGGGATTCCCATGATTCGGGAATTCGATAACGCGTGCTGAGTTCCCGCCGCGGCGAGAATTTCTGCGACAACTGGACTCGTGCTCGTGAAAACATACGCTTGCCGCGTGTTCCCCTCTGGCGGGTAATTGGCGGCGAGCGATGACGAGGTTCAGCGTGATAAGGGTCAACGTGATAGGCGAGAGGGAGGGTCGGAACGAGAGTGTTTTCGCGCTCGGCTCTCTATCTCTCGGCTCTCTCGTGGATGTATCAATTTTACGATGGTTCTCTACTCTTTTCTCTCCTTTCCCTCTTTTTCCCTTTCCATTCCTCTTCCTTTTTCCGCAACTCCGTCCTCGCTCTCGTACTCCTCGTCCCCATCTTTTGTCCTCCCGGGCGCGCGATGCTCGTTTAACTTTGCACTCGATTAATCAAACCGCGCCGGGGAAACCCTTCGCGCTTGTCGCTCGTCTGCGATCACATTTTCCTGCGTGTTGTAACTGCGTGTCTTCAATCCGCTGGACGCCTCCCTCGACGCGAGGGCTCCAATGGCGAGTCCCCATTGCGGCCGACCACGTGACGATGCATTCGAAGCTTGGAATTCCCATGATTCGGGATAATTCCATAACGCCCGCTCAGTTCCCGCCGCGGCGAGAATTTCCGCGACAACTGCACTCGCGCTCGTGAAAACATACGCTTGCCGCCTGTTCCGTAGCTCTCTGACCACCCGCCGATCTCCTCGTAACCCCGCGTGCTCGCGTTTACGTCGCAACACGCTTCGGGGCTCCTTTCTTCCTCGCGCGTGCGATATAAATTCGACGACGGATGCCCCGCCGCTTTAATCTCCGCTCGGCGCTCGGCTGATTACGACCTGCATTAATTGCATCATTGCTTGCGCGTCGAGCTTGCGCATCGCGCCTCTTCGGGAATCCCTTCTGTCTCTCTTCTTGTCGAGGATCGTGTCGGCAGAGCGGAGCTCTGAAACAGAACGCTCGCAGGGCGCGACGGTGTCAGTTAAATCGTTAAAATAAACTTTCCCCGAAGCTGACTCGGGGGCTGACTCGGGCCTCCTCGCGAATCGGTTCCTCCCCCTCCTCCCCCCTCGCCCAATTGAACCCATCAGTCGCGGTCGCCAGCGACTCGCCTTTTCGCGGGCGCATCCGTTCTCAGTCGAGGCGTTCGCCTCAGCGAGAGGGAACGAGCGAGAGGCAGAAGGCGGCGAGAAAGAAGAAGAAGAAGAAGGAAAGGAGGAATCGCCTGTTAAAGGAGTAGCTTTATCTGATCTAAGGTAATCGGCTAATGCATAGGTACTCGTCCTTCCGCACGTCCTTCCGTCGTGTTCAACGTCTTTCCGTCACGCTCGACGGCGCCGACCAACTGTTGCGCCTTGCCGAGCCAGCCGAGCAGACGTAATCTCGACGGGGTTGCTGATCGGGGAAGGGGCAGGGGTAGGGGGGAAGGGGAAGGCGTAAGGCTCCACCGGGAAAAAAAAATTACATGTTCGCTGTTCGGCGGACAGCGCGAGCGGGGCATCCCGATGAGGAAGAGGAGCGCTCTTCTTGCTTTCTCCTTTCTTTCTCCTTTCTTTCTTCGTCGTTAACGAGTGCACTCGTGCCGCAGGAATATTTCTCTCTCTCTCTCTCTCTCTCTCTCTCTCTCTCTCTCTCTCTCTCTCTTCGGCGGTGGGCATTAGCAAGCACTGCGGCGTTTGTAATTGATCGCTCCCTTGGTCATCTCTAATCGCTTTTCTAATCGCTTAAGCTTACAAAGCGGAACCAAACGAGGAGCGCTGAGATTCGTAGCTCGCGCGAAATCTTTGAAATCTTTGAAATCTTTGAAATCTCAGCGAGCATCCCCAGAATGGTCGAGGAGAGCGTCAAGGCGAGCAGCGTGGAAAAACATGATACTCGTCAAAAAGAGTAAAACACGAGCGTCGTTACGTGTCCCGCGCTGTTTCAAAGCAAAGGGTGGCGAAGAGTGTCGGAGGGAGGATTTTTTTTCCTCCTGCGGTCACCGGCGAGCAGGGTCGCACGGTGCTGGATTTATACCGGCTCGGTGTCCGCTCGGTTGGAACAGCGGGCCTAAAGTCAAGCCTGGTCTTCATCGGCGATGACCAGGTCACTGACGCAGAAGTGATGGACGGACGCGAGAGTTCTCTGAGAGTCTCGCGAGATGAAAGATACGAGAGGAGAGGAGAGAGAATCGGAGAATTTGTCGCCGTCGTCGTCGCAGAGGAGAATCGCAAACGTTTCGTACGTTGTGCGCGATAAATTCCCCTGTCGAAAAATGCCGGGGCTTCAAGACAAGCTTCCTCACAGAGTGTGAGGATGAGTCTAGAAATCTCTGATTCGTCCATCTTCTTCTTACGTGCGCTAAAGCCGTGTTGTTGTTTTCGTCGGAACGCATGCTCGCGTGCATTCTCGTTTTCTCGTCGGCCCGCATCAATTATTCTCACGTTACGGCGGGAATTGATGGGACCGGCATCACGGTCCAGCCTGCATTCATTAGCGGCCAGCAAGTTTTCTTCGGCTTCGATCTCGCGGGCCGTCTTAATTTGCTCCGACACGTATCAATGAATTTTCACGCGAGCGGCAAACGGCGCGCAATAAAAGGCGATTACTCAATGCTCACGAGATTTTCGCGCATGCAAGTTATTCGATAAGCGTGTAAAACGGAATAAAACGGCGATTTAAGCGGGTCGATACTCTTATCATCTCGCGTGTGTAACAACAAAGTTGAGTATGACGCAGATTGGAAACTTCGGCTTTTAAAATCGGGATCGGAAGCTCCGTTGATATCCGCTTCATGCGAGTTTTGCGATTATCATTACGGCATGCACCTGCAATGCGTAATACACCTTCCCGACAAGAAAGAGAAAAAGAGAGAGAGAGAGAGAGAGAGAGAGAGAGAGAGAGAGAACTCTTATCACAATTATAATTATACATCCATGAAAAGGTATTTTATTTACAGTCACTTCACATTATTTTCCATACAATTATTTTTATTTTCATCAAGGAAGAAAGAGAGAGAGAGAGAGAGACAGAGAGAGAGAGAGAGAGAGAGAGAGAGAGAGAGAGCTGTTTCCAGAATTATACGATAGATCCATGAAAAGTTTTATTTTATTTACAGTCATTTGAAATTATTTTCTATTATTTTTTCAATTATTTTTACTTTTATCGAGGAAGAGAGAAAAAGAGAAAATTGAGCCTCGCGGCATGTGCGATTCGGAGCAAGGAGGGCCGTCGAGTCTGCTCCGTCGAGAGAAACGGACAACTCGAATCGTAATTAGACGTGCACTTGCATCATGGCGCGACTAATCGCGAGGATCGCCGGTTTTCCGATAAATGAGATCCGCGAATGAGATGTTGGCGGCGCGACGCGGACTGAATGGCCCGCGCGGGAAAAAGGGGCGGCCGACCCCGTTCGGCCAAGCACCAGATGGGAATCTAGGTTATCATCATCATCATCATCGTCGTCCACGCGGATCGCGCTGGGCCGTGACGACCGACCATCGCGAGGCGTTGTCGTCGAGGAGTGCATCGGTATCTCTCAGCGTCTCCTCGCGAGGCGGATCAAGTATAAAGACGCATCCCCTTGCGCGGGGGTGCTTCTGGGAAAACGAACAAGTACGTCACATCTATTCCCCCCCCTCCGCCGCCACGATGGTCCATCAGGCGCGATAAATCTTCCTCGGTATTCGCGCTAACGCGCTCCACGCCGCATATACGGGTGTCCACCCACATCCACTTTGGAATTCATTCGTCGGTTTTTCGGAGGAGAAACCCTCAATTCCAAGTTGATTCGATGATGCATCATATCCTGCTGCATTCGACGAATCGGAGATCTCCCCTTGATGAGACCTTGAAAAGGCATCGCTGAAAGGGACAGTCGAACTGTCGGATCTGCGCTCTCATGATAAGGCGTCGATCTTCCTCCGCGAATGTTCACTTTTATTTCTGATGGATCTCGATGATCGCGTGATCGAGCGCGTATTCTCGATGGCTTTGTCAAATTTTGCGCGCGTTGTTACATTCTCTCCGCGCGGACGGATCCGTAGAGCGGTAAACGGAAACGTTAGCGGTGCCGAACCGTTCTCCACTGACGTCATACCAATTAAAACGCGTGTGCGTTGACATTTACAGCAGAGTGCGATCGCTCGCGCGTGTAGCTTCGAGCGTGCAGCAGTAACGGATAGCAGCTGAAGCGGACGTTTTTAATCTAACTCTTGACCTTAGGATTAATTAATAAAGTTGGGAAGACGTTCCAGACGCACCGGTCCTCTCCTTTCGGCTTTTCGCACACTTCAAAGCCTCGTTGATCATCCCTTTCTCTCTCTCTCTCTCTCTCTCTCGATTTATAGAAATTTTTAACTCCAGTTTTCAAGTTCTCTTCTTCGTACGTTTCGCTTCAATCCACGATTTAATTAGAACTTTACGCAAAACGTTGGCGCGTTGCCATTAACTGACCGCAAGATTCGCAAACAACGCAGGCTCGCTTTGTCGCTCGCGACGACCAATCGGGCCAATTCGGATTAACGTTAAATTAAAGGCGAAATTCACGGGAGCGTCGATGCGCCGCGAGGTGAACCCCTACCGCGTCGTGTCATAGGTGAGAGGATGTGGCCGGCAGGAAGTTCATTGTGTACGGCTACACATATAATGTTGCATGCCGGACGATCCTGCGTATTCGACGTGACGCCGCTGCTCGCCGCGCGCGAGAATCCGAGATTCCGTTCGGGAATCTCGCAGGCTTTACAAAGGATCTTGTTTTCTTTAAATTGCCCAAAATCGCCAGCGCCAGCCAAATCTTCCCCGCAGTTCTTCATCGCCCCGATGTCTCCTCTTCATGCCTCGTTCGCGGCAGTGTCAACTCACGTGCGAGTAATATTGATAACACGTGACTAGTGGAGCTCGCATTTGCGAGCTTGATAACGATCAACAAGCAGCGTGCATGCGATCTGATCGTTTCGTTTATCCAAATTATGGAAGCGATTATACGTGCAATTGTTCACGCTTTACGCGCATCGCTGGAGAACGCTTTACGTTTCGCTGTTCCTTCAAGCGGATGTAATCTCCTTCGAGGAGTAATCGCACACATTCATAAGCGCTTTCAAGAACACGTGCGCGTTTGTTCGATCAAATGATGCGAAGAGTCGCTGCAGAGCTTCTCGAAATTAATGGGAATTAATTATTGCTGGAATTAATTACGGGAATTAATTACGGATCTCCAAATGCACGATTCTTGACAATCCGCGAATGGAGAAAAAGAGAGCTCATCAGCTATGGCTGATGAGAGTGCGTTGATCTAATGGAACTGTTTTCGTTCCGCAAGGCGTCAGTAATGCTCGAAAACTCGGACATGTTTACTTTGCATTATTGATCGTCGTTTAATGTCATCGCGGGACGTCATCCAAGTCGCGCGATAATAATGTTAAAGTCACTTGAGCAGAGAGTCAAGCACCGGCGAGCACTTTATCATTAATAATTACCGTATTTTGTGCCGTAACATTGTTTTATGATAATGCTCAGCGCTAGCCATTGCTAGCTGAATAATGTCGCGAGAGATGCAAAGCGTAGCGAATGCTGTTTATCAACATATTAATAAAGATATAACTGTTGATGCGATCTGCTCGACAAGTCGCGGCTATTTTGTTAAACTCGAGCCTTAATTAGCTTGCAGCATAAGATATCACGAAACATCGTGGACGTTTACAACAATTTCCTTCTTATGAGAAAATCTCGAAGAGCGTTCTAGCATATTTTAGCTTTGGCGCGGAAGAGTCCAAGACTCTTCAAAGCGATCAAATTGTTGTAATCAAAAGAGGAACTAAGAGCTCGCAACGAATGAAGAGAGAACTTGAACGTCAAACAAGCGATTTAACTTTGAACGAGAACGTTCGATTAATTTCCGTATTAATTACGTATCTACCGTCAATCAGTTAGGAAGCATCTTTCCAGTCTTGTACATAATTATCCCCTTGTTTCCGGATCGAATCGTTATCTTTGTTGATATCGCGATGCATTTAGAAGCAAATCCAGCGCATCAGACGCGAACGCTGCCACGGCGTCGGGGAGCGATAAATTATTTATTACGTTAAGTAAGACTTATCGTGGCGATTTGAGATTAAGGCGTCACGGCCGACGTTTGAGAGATGGAGACGTTTAGAGAGAGGATTCCTCGTGGTTATGCAAGCCTAAGGTCATCCTCTAAGCATCACCCTGAGATATGATAAGGATTGTACTACTAATACCCGCGTATTTAGTAAATAACATAGACGCCCGCCGTCCCACTTTTAATTGTCCCGAGAGGCCGCTTCGAGAGGATTAAATCATCGGTATGATTCGAGTCCATTAATATAATTTAACGTGAATATCGTGTACATATTAATCTATTTGCGCCTCGCTTCATGCCTCGTTTCACGCCTTGAGCGAAGGAGAGGAATTCTCCGTTTCTTGAAATTTTTCCAAACAACTTCTCGTGTCCGTCTCTCTCTCTCTCTCTCTCTCTCTCTCTCTCTCTGCGTCTGTGTGCGAGTGTGTTCAAGTATCATTGAATATCATGAAGTAACAATAAGCGCCCGTAGTTAATACCGCAGTTAATTGAAGCGCGCTATATTTATGCACATTTATCACGGAGGTTAAACGTGTTCGATAACTCGGAGATTACATGAGAAGAAAAAAAAAAAAAAATTATTTTAAGACGACTCTGAAACGAAGCGCTCTGCAAGCGAATCTTTTCCGGGATCCCTCGCGGCATTCCTCATCCAATTCCCTGATCTGTCGAGCATTGTGACCGGAATTTTCTTACTTTCCAAAGAGGGAAAGGCGAGAGGTCACAGGGATCACGATCGCTGCTCGATCGATGTATTTTCTCCTGCTGCATGGAGATAACCGATCGGGACCGTTATCACGCCGTTCCCGAGACGGGAGCGTTCCCCCCTCCCCTCCGGCGCATCCGAGATCACTCGAGAATCAGACGAGAATCGGGAGAAAAACGGACAACGGGCGAGTTAGGCGCCGCAGATAAGGGATCGGACAAGTGATTTCTGGATCGGGCTTTCCTTTATCAGGCGACGTAGGGATAATTGAAACGAACAGCGCGCGTGTAACGAGGAAGGGTTGCGAGGCGGCACAGAGTTCGATGACTTACAATATCGCGCAACTGTCATAAAACTAATTGGAGTAAAAATGAATTCTTCCGCCCGACCGACTGTTCTGTATTCATCGCGAGTGAAACGTAGTTTGTCTCGCTCTCTCCAAGAGAATCACGGATTGTCCATAGGCTCCTTCGAATTCCAGCATTTAGAGATAAAGAGAGAGAGAGAGAGAGAGAGAGAGAGAGAAAAAATTTTTTAAATTATACGATACATCCGTGAAAAAATATTTTATTTTCATTTAGAATTATTAGATTCATTTAGAATTATTTTCCATGCAATTATTTTTTCTTTTATCGAGGCAGAGAAAGAAAGAGAGAGACAGTGGGTAATATTTCTTATCTCGGTAATAACGTGATTTTGAAGTCTCGATAATCATCATACGTTTTCATGAAAATTACTTAAAGTTATTTAAAAAAAAATAAAGACTTATCAAGTAGTTTTATGTTCCATATGATGAATGATTGGGCGAGAGGACCGACAGAAGTGAAAAGACGAGCGTGATCTGATAGCGATGGAAACGGGACGTTGGCGGCGGGCTTTTTCGAGGAGAGCCAGATTGGTATCAATTTCGTTCTTCTATTGAATCGCACTGATTGAAACCTTTTTGGCCGTTCGCGCGCTACCGCAATCATTTCGTGTTTCAAAGTAACAACGAAAAGTGAAACAAACAAAAGAAACAAACAGCGCGCGCTCGTTGCTTGATTCCTCTCGGATTTGGATTTGGATGCGCGCATTGTCGTCCAATGACTGATTCCGTCTCGAATGACTCTCCGCGTCATTTGATCGAGCAGAACGCGCAGGCGAACATTCTCCAAAGAGTCTCCAAAATCTCGAAACGATGCGGTTGTCCCCAAAGACGAAGTACGGGCCTAAAAGAGCACGTGTAAACGTAAAACAGCGGAACTTCCCTAGCGATTCGAGTAACGCTCATAAAGCTCTAACACGCAAAACACGCGACGCGTATGCAATCGATTCCGTCTGTCGATTCTGTCGACGCGATTAGCAATAATCAAAGCCGACGAAGGCGGCGCCGCGACGATTTCTCGTCGTTCTTCGTCAACGAAAGGGATTAGATGGCCCCGTATCCGTTGCGTCCTCGTCTCTCATCCTCGAGGCTATGCTTATATGCTGGCACGATGCGCCGTCGCGTAGTTAAGTTAATTAATGAATGGTACAGTCGGCCCGGAGAGTGGATTTAAATTGATACGTCCTTCGCCGCTCGCGCGCGCCGCCATTTTCGTGCCGCCGCCGCCGCCGCCGTCGCCGCCGCCGCTCGGCTTGCGGTCGGGGATGCCCCTAACTTCCATCCCAACATTATCGCGAGTTCTTCTCGTCTCTTTGCGTCTCCGCACTTCGATCGCTCTTCATCGATCACCTATTGGTAGCCGCGACGTAAGCCGCCAGCGCAAAAGACGCTCGATGATCACAGTTTCTGCTCTAGGATGATTCGAATGATTCGAACAATCTTATCCTCCTGTCCCGCTTCGATGAATCATTGTTCATTAGTTTCTTGTTATCAATAAGTCTACTGGAAGCCTTGCTTCCAAAGCGTGTAGTTTTAAATTACTTCTCGCTTAATCGTCGGTGTTACTCGTGTTTGATGTCGAATGAACGGAAACGTCAGAGTGCTATCAAATTTGAGCGCGCCTGGGAGCGGAAGGGTTTCTTGCGGTTCTTGTGGATAAATCGACAGCTCGAGGATCAAAAAACCACAACAGGGTCGCAAGGATGCGCATCAATAATGCCGCATCAAGAGGAATACTGATCACCGTAAAATAAATCAACGTTGGACGAGCAAGCCGAGCAAATCGCGTTGCTTAAATATTCCTCATTAACTAGCGCATCGCGTCTGCGCTGGTCGTGAAAATGATTGGATTGTCGATTTGGAGGCATAAAACCGAAAGGGACCGCGAGATGAAGGCAAAGACCTTCCGCGGGATTCGCGTTTAGCGAAAAGCCGATCCTAAAGTACTCTCTCAGCGTTCTTTGTGTTCTTCTTCGCATGCGAAGCAACAATTTCGAAGCTTGTGCGCCCAATGAAGAATCAACAAAGAATTTTCTTTTTAATGATCACCAACAGATCATGAAATCTTCAGATCGGGATATTGGACTGTATTCGTAGTCGACTGTATCGCAGATAAAAATGGAGGGTTACATCGCGATGGGACAGTCGCAAAAGCGAAGGTGCATCGAACGAAGCCATCTTTCTCAAGTACGATTTAATCGGCCATATCGGCCGCGCTCGTTAACGTATTACGCTTATCCGCATCAACGTAATCAGCGGCCCGAAAAACGTGCGGGCCTGTAATAGGGCAAGCGAGACGCGGTTAAAGGTAAGCCATAAATAACGTCGATAAGCGCAACTTGGTAGAGTTCGGCGGACAGCCGAAATCCCGTAATCAATTTGTGATTTGCGCAACCGCGCAACTTATCGCCGCGACTCACCCATTGGCGACGATTCCGGCGTATACTATTTTTTCAAGAGTGCGGAGTAAATAAACTGCCAGCTCGCTGACCGAAATCTGTCTTATCCGTCGATGGTTCTCATCCCGCGAATGCGTTGAGGGCGGACTTGATCAGCGGCGAAAAGATCCGCGTTTCCTCCATCGTGAATCCGAGCGGCTCGGTGCCACGCGATCTATCGCGATCCATTGCTCGCGTTCGATGGACCGTCCGAGTCTCCCGTTCGTGAGAGTAGCGGCTTCTGAGCAGAAGAGAGATCTTTCCTCTTACCTGCGTGAGGTCCAGGTTCGGACACTTGGAGGCGCATTCTTTCTGGAGGCTGACTGGAACAGTGTGGTCCTCCAGGTCGTCCGGAAGGAGCGCGATGACCGCCCCGGCCAGTACTAAGACCCTCAGCAGGTCGCATAAGCCGGTAGTTAGCATAATAATGACCGCCTCGGCCGCTTTCGCGCCCCCCGCTCAGTAATTCGGTGGTCTTGATCAGCTGCCACGTGATTCTCTGGCCGGCAGAAGCTTCAATTATCGATGATAATCGATAGCATTGATCCTCTTTGCGATCGTTTGCCCGCTACTCCGGCCTTCTCATGGACTATTCGATCAATTCGCAGTTGTTGGAGGTGCGTCGTCGCCTCTATCGTTGGCGCGATCGCGTGCCGAGCGATCGCGTCAACAAGCGCGACGGATTCGCTGACAGATTGGCCACTTCCGCCGAATATCCGGAGTGAGATGGCGACGAGGACGCTGTCCGGGAAAATCCCGAGAAATCAGATCGAATGATTAAATTCGGGGTCTGAATCGTCGTTCGGTACCGAATCGTCGGTGCTTAATACTGAAACCGGACTTCGGACAACAATCGTTCGGACGGCACTTGCTCCGGCCGCTCCGCGAAATTGTCCGCACACGCGCGGATATCGCCGTTGTGATTTTTCCGCGGTTTTATCGAGAAAACCGGAGCTTTCCACGCGCCTCGGTCCATGAACCGCGAGCCTCTATCGCTTTATTGCGCTACTGATTCCTTCAGGTTCTGCCTTCTGCGGACCGATCCGCGGATCCGTGTTTCTCACGCGATCGAATTATAGAGCCGCCGATAAGCGAATAATCGCGCTGTTTTTCCACGACGGCGGCCAATGACGATGCAACGTGACGCGATTACATCCGGTTGCAACGTAGGCAGCAACACGCGCGTGTTGCTCTTCCTCGTCTTCCTGACGATTTCTTCTAGCGATCGGATAAAAAGCGCGAGTTACCAGCTCAAGCCGCATTCGAGGACTCCGCCGCGCGCAGAGTCCGCCTACGATCAAGCTACCTGTTTCGGTATCCCGAAGCTCTCGCTTCATCCGGATTCAATGCCGATCTTGTCGATCTAGACTGTCCTCTCGAACTGTCCTTCCGTCGCGGTTCAAGCGCGAAACGCGCCAGGTCCGCCGCTTGATCTCCCTCCTACTTACTCGCTTTTATTTATCGAATGCCTCTTCGTTCCTCTTGTTACGCGCGCACTTTGGCATCCACTACTCTTGATGTTTCCGAATGACGCTTGTAACGTTGGCGGAACCTGACGGCCCGGAACGCGAGCGGTGCGTTACGCGATCGCGCTGAGTGACGAGCGACTGACTGAGCAACCGAACGGCCACTCTTAAATCAACTATCCCCCACCACGTAGTCGGAGCACCCTGCTGCGGCCGAGGTGAAGATATTCATGAACAGGCGGCCGCGCTTTGTATGGGTGCGGGCTGCGCGCGGAGGAACGATCTCCAGAGGTCCATTTGTCAACCGGCTACTGACCGGTCAAATGGCAGGTTGACCTGTTCTTATCTTCGTAAACTTTCATTTATACACGTGTTACCGACTGCTTTCCTCCGGGGTTTTCAGGAAACGCGAATGTCCGTTTCCGCAGTCAGCGGGTCAGCGGGGCTTGTTTTAACGATCAGCGGATTTTCTTTTTAACCGAAAGTTCTTTGATCCATTCAGATTTCAAAACACGGAACCGTGTTTGGGGCGAGTTTTGGGCAACTCGCGCGCATCGTTCAAATCGCGTGCGCATGCTTTCATTTTTTATGGGAAATTTCAATTCAGTTTCGAAATGACATGATTGAAAATTATGTCCCACGAGACATAATTACTAGAATGTGCTCTCAGATTTCTGTATGGAACGAGGATATCTCGAATAATGATAGAAACAATGTTCCTTCCGTACTTCATTTGTTGCTGATTTGTTTTAATGGAGATAAGCATTTTTATAGCTAGATTATTGTCATAAATATAAGTAAGATATAAACTTGCCTTGGAGAAGAGCAAGAGATATTTGTCATAACGATCATGTTTCCAGGCTGTATTTCATATCGCATATAATATTATTACACATACACACGCACACGCATCACGTCGTATTACTAGATGGAGTTAATCGATTTTCACTTTTCAGTCCACATTTTCAGTTCACATCGCAAAGGATGCAAAGCAAATTTGAACACGAACATCAAACAAGAGTCTCCCGCTTTGTGAGCCCTTCGAAGAGGAATGCATCATCCCTCTGTGTACCTTTTATCTGTGTACACTATTGCGCCTGTTCTGGCATCTAGGACCTTGAAGGAGATTCAAAGGAGATTCAAGACAAAGCGCGAAAGCGCTTTCTTTTCAAAGGAGAGAACGATCCCTAAAATTTAATACGTAAACTCGATATGCTTATATGTATATTTTTATTTTATTAAAAAAAATAAGTTTCGGAAAGATCTCATTACCGCATCGATAATCCTTTCGATCGCGCATTGAGCGCGCGCCTGGAAGAGGAGCAAGAATTGCAATCGATTAACATCGCGCGCGCCGACTGTAGGGTCGCCCTTGCGCTTCTGCGAAACTTTTTTAGCCCTTCAGCCGTTATTCCTGCGAATTTGTTTGTTACTCGTGAAGTAATTGAAATGGTGATTCCTTTTGATTCATTTATTATATCTGTGAATTAGATCAGAGCAGATCAGAGGTCAATATTCGTGACGATCTTGTTGATCGCGTGACACTTCGCCTTTCATCGTGACCACCTGCTGGGAATTGATATTCTTTTGTTAAAGATACTGAATAATCGATTGTCACACAAAATAATAAAGTAACACCCAGCACGGACAAAAAGACGCTTTCTCAGTTTGATCTTCTAATTTGGCGTTACCCGCGAAGGAACAAGAATATCTAACGGACATGAAATGTAATGACAGGAAATGATTATTGTGTGAAATAATTATTGAAATGCTTTCCAAGTAATGTTAACCTTGGTACGCGTCCGCGCAGGCATTACATTCAGACTGGACGCCGATCTGGCCAGATCTGGCCTTTGCGCGGCTAAATACCGCGGCGAGGGAAAGTATGCGATGATACGAGCACTAATTGTGCAGAGTTCTTTGCCTAGATCTGTACTCAGTGTTTTACCGCGTTAACGTCTCCGTTGCTACTCGACTCGGCAACAGATGCGCGTGAATTCTTCGTCCGGATACGTCATAGAAAGCACAAAAATGTCTGTTATCAGCCGCATTCGGCAAATCTTTTAATGAATAGTTTCGCCAATGCATCGATTCATAAATGGCTCCTCAGGGAAAGCAGTTCCGTCTCGAGAGTGACAGTCAATAGCTAGTGATATAATGATCTTTATTGTTCCCCAATACGAGGTTACAATTTCTTTTATATACAACTCTCCTCTCCTCTCTCCCCAAGCCTCTTCCCTATCCATACACACATACATCCTATTTTTTCTTTCCCTACTTCATCTACTTTTATTTCCTCCTCCTTCTTACTTCTCCAGCTTACCGCAAACTTACAATTCTCCTATCGTTAAATTGTAATTAACTTATACTAATTTATCCTACTTACTATTCACTTACATTTATGTTATACTCCATTAATAGCCAGTAATGATCTCCGATTATATTAAAGATGCAAAACGAGCGTTTCGCTGACTATTTATTCCTCGTTGAGTCTCGATACGATACGATAATCATCGATCGCTGACGCATCGAGTTATCAGGAGCAAGTCTTTCTCCAACAGCCTGTTGACGAACCGCTCCTACCCTCCCTCTCTCATGACGGGGCGGAAATAAATGCCCGTCCCAGAGAAGACTTCCCTAGTGGCGCGGAGGTAACTCTCCTTCCTGCATCGCGCGTCAAGAAGGGGGACAAGTTCCTCGGACACTTCCTCGAGAAGTAGAACAGTTGTTGTGAATCTTTCTCCATCTTTTTTCCTTCTTTTGCACGCGACACGCGTAGGATCGGCGATCCAACTAGGACGGATTAAGGATGTAACGTTCGTTGCAGGCGCGTAGATCACGATGATGAGCCGTAACGAGTGCGTGTCGAGCGGACAGCAGGGCGACACGTACGTGGGGCATGGGGTACAGTGCGCCCGTGCAGGAGCCGCGGTCCGAGCGCGCGCGCGCGCGCGCGCGCGGCTCGAGCGAGTTGGAGGTCGGAGGTGTATATTGGCCATTTCCGCAGGAAGCCCTAGGTAACCTGTAACCGCCATTGAGCTTCTCTAACTGAACGTGCCACGGATCCGTGCTATCGTTTCATAACATACGCGCGCTCCGGATTCGCGCTACCGCGACGCGCCCCCGAAACGCTAATTCGCTCTCGGATCTCTCCGCCTCGCAAACCGCTCGATCCCGACCTCTTCGCTCGCTTTTGCGCGGCTCGCACAATCGATGCTTTAATTCTTCCTGCTTGCCGGTTTACGACGGATTCGTTAAACGGAACATTGCTGAATTTCCGCTTTCCTGCAGAAGCCTACCGCGAGCGCGAAATCGCCTCCTGAGAGCGGAACGACTGCGATCGATTGTCGATTGAGTTCCTCATCTTTCAGGAAGAATTCCTCAGACTTCCGTCGTCTCCGTGTTTACCGGTTATTTATCGATTTATCTGTTCACAATTGACGATTGCCCGCGGCTCAGTATCTCGAGCGCAAAATTGTAAACTTAACTTTCCGATCGGTCGAGGGAATTGAGAGAATGGCTAATTAAAGAGGCCGAAAGAGCCTTTCAAGAGCGTGTCTTGAGAAAAGGGAATTTTGCAAAAATATATAGGAAACAAGAGATATTTACTTGTTGATAAATAAGCATTACATATGACCAACTGATAAATGTTACGTGTCGATAAACGAGTACTTATTAATACCTAATTATAATAATATCGAAATATTATCGCGCGCTGTACGCGTTACGATTCACGGAATATCTGTTCGAATTCGAAGTAACTTCTTAGATTACTTGCGTCATCCGAAACAAGATGTAACCGAGTTATCGGCATGCTAATCGCAGCCGGCAGTCGCAGCGGACATTTAATTCGTGAGTGAGGGACGCAGTTTGTTCCGCAAGGTAATTGCGGAATGGAAGGAACGGCTTTCAGTCTATCGTCGAGACGAGTCCGTTACCGATCCGGATCCACCCTGCTTTACTCGATACACCAACAATTCGGCTCTATTAGGACCAATAAAGTATATATCATAGAGGAGGAATGCGCCCCGAGCCAATGATAAATGTGGCGTTCGTTGCTTTGCCGTTCGCGCGCGAGTGCACACCCACATGTGGGGTGCGGGATACCTAATTAGAGCTACGTAATCATCAGGGCTCTCACTGGCGTTCGCCAGTTTCCGATATTTTCTCGGAATCACGAAACAATCATGATTATTCGTCTCTAGTTTGTCTTCGAATTACTAGATCGACGTACTTGCTCGCGATAAACGCGTTTGGCTTACTGGCTAATAAATAGAATAATTGTTAAAGAGTCATAAAGTATCACTTTGCTTTCTAAAAGACAAAGCTGCGTGGTCTAGAAAAATTCTTTCATTTGCTCTTGTGTATGTCGTTATGTCGTTCGAAAATGCATATAATGATAGAGATGAATTTTAGAATTCTGTTAATTATATTATACAATTATTAACTTCAATTGCACGCATGTGCAATTTTTAATTTTAATTGATTCAACTATGATATAGAGAGAAAGCTTTTGCGCATCGTGTTAAAAATGCTTTGCTTCGATTTATCTACGATTGTTCATTGGCAGATTCATCAGCAAAGCTGGATATCGACGTCAAAGTCAGTTGATCTCTAAATAAGTAAAGCTTATTTATAACGATGGATCAAAGATCGTTTATATGCTTCTGACATTTTTCTAGCATTCTACACCTTCATCGAGCTTCGAATAATTATTTTGTTTACTATCTACTGTTATATTAATTATTATATTTATCACATTTACTCGTTATATTGATTATATTTGGGATAAAAGCTTCGTGATGACCGCACTTGCGGTCATTTTAATTCGGGAGAAGAGAGTCTGATGGAAGAAACTCGATGGTGCTTTGCCTGTGAAGAGAACTGAAGCTGAGAATATTTTAAGTACGTTAGACAATTCCGTTACCGACGAAATTCGATGATAAATGATATGTTCGAGATGCGCAAATTTGAGATACGTCATACAATTATGATATAATCAGAAATTTTTCATGAGCTCCCTCTCTCTCTCTTTCTCTCTCTCTCTCTCTCTCTCTCTCTCTCTCTCTCTCTCTCTCTCTCTGTGTGTGTGTGCGTGCGTGTGAATAATTAAAAAGTTATGCACGATTCCGCATACATTTCCGACTCACGGATTTCTACAAGAGTTTTTAATTTTCCACACACAAGAAGCGATTTATAATTATTATTAATTATTCTTCTTCTTATTATTATATTACTAATATTTATAATAAATTATAAATTAATTAATTATAATCGCATAATTATACAATTATAATTTTATCCTTCATTTTTTATTTTATCAATTAGAAATAACAATATAGATACTGCGTACGCATCCACTATAATAGTAAGCGTGCTGCAAATTGCACATGCGCATATGACTGAAATGTCGATGCCCTAATCGTTGCATTTCGACATGATAGATTTTTCTGACTTTGAAAGAGCTCCGTCTTAATGCTTCATAATACATGGCACTTCGCGTGCCGTCGTCAATCCATATCATGTTTTTATGCCAGATTCTTCCGTCACGTATATATTTGGAAAACGCGTTGAAAACGGAGTGCATTTTTATCAAGACTCGCAAATTATTCTATAACAGATAGAATTAGCAGTTACCGTTTGGGAGCTACAATTTCCAAATTTCCAAGTGTTAATAAAAAATCTGTCGCTGTTGAATTGATTCGGATTCAAAGTTAGTACAAAATTCTAGGTACAGATGGTGCGTCGCAGGAGTTAAAAAGAAGCTGGAGGAACCTAAGTTGCGATTCCTTTCATGAGAATCAGCACACTCGTATGAGCATTACTGAATCACTATAGTACGGAAGATCCAACATGGACGTCAGCGACAATAAAGTGGAATGCGAGCTCGGCAAAGATAGAAAGTCTTATGTCGGCATACCGGAAGCCGATTTTGTTGTAAGTATGGTTTATTAACGATGCATAATTTCTGCGTGCGCATGCGTATTAAACGCATTTACGGAATCAAGATTATTATTCCTGAACTGAATTGCTTTCGAGTATTATCTATTCTATCATTACCTTATGTCCCTCGCGTATGAAAACACGATCGACGTCGTGTATCGCAATGTCAGTGGAAAATGTCAAGAAATGAGCCTCTATCCTGTTCTCTATTCTATCTGCGATCGAAATAATTTTTCACGTAGGTATCAGTCGTTCAAGATTTCGATCAATCTATCGAGCCTTATATAGTCACCAAAAATGCTATTGGACTTTTCTAATCGTTTCGCTTCTCGCGAATCTCCCGTATCTTGTCGAGATAGGTTTGCGTGCTCGTGTCGAGTTTATTAAATTTACACATCTTCTTGCGCATCTTCAGGACGATGTCGAGGCTTTCATGGCGAATCCAGAAAACGAGTCTGTCGATAAAGTACTCAGGAAATTCGACGAGAGCCATGGGAAATACAAATTTATGGAGTACAATCTGGCCAATAAGAGGAGGCGCTTGAAGGCACAGATACCGGATTTAGAGAGATCCCTGGAGATGATCGAAAAATTACAGGCCGTAAAGAATAACAGCAATAACATGGAAACTCAGTTCCTCTTGTCGGAACAAGTTTACATGAAGGCCGTGATACCGCCTACAGATAAAGTATGTTTATGGCTGGGTGCTAATGTGATGTTAGAATATACCTTGGACGATGCGCAAGAGGTGTTGACGAAAAACATTGAGGCGGCAAAGAAGAATTTAGGATACGTCGAACACGATTTGGATTTCGTTCGCGATCAGTTCACCACGATGGAGGTGAACATGGCGCGTATATATAATTGGGAAGTGAAGCGCAGACAAGCCTCGAAACCCACATGAAATGATCAAATTCAATCTCATTCGCATAAAATCTTCGCCTAATGCCTGTAAGGTAAATCACAGAGGAGCTTAAAGGTTTATTCAAATCGATCGGTACCACTTATACTTTAATTTATACATTTATACATTTATATATTAATTTATACATTTGTATGTTAATATATAATCACTAGCATAAGCATATTCGCCTTTGCTTCTCGTACAATGTATTTCCATTATTTTTAATATCATTACATTTTTCAGGACATCCGTCACGATTATTACGAAGAGTACAGCTTGTGATATAAAGCACCGTTGATATTTTTAAAGCAAAATACTCGGAAAATAATTGTAAATTGTTCGTGGAGCAATATTACGCGTTGTCGCAATTTGTCGGTTCTCAAACGCACCTCTCACAAAATTTTATGTTCGATACGACGCACGGTGTCATTGCGTCTGGAAAGACGACCCACATTACATGCACTTATACGTTATATATGTTCTATATCAGAAATAAAAGTTTCTCGTCTTTTGTCCATCCTCTACGCATAAAGAAATCTTTTGATCAATGCGTATAGATTTCTCATATCTGACAAGCGTCGTACGGTATCACCGGTCAATATCGAAGACCTTTATTTAAATTCTGAGATCAATTGTGTACAAGCTACTTAGATGTTCTTACGTTACATAGTGAATTTATCCTTATAAAAGAAACTTATGTAAAAACTTATGCAAAACCAGACTCGTTTTCTTAAATAACAATGTGTGAAGGAATGGATGTCGGATGTTTATCGTAGTAAGGCACACGGAGTCAAACTGTGACGCAGTTTCAAGAGCCAGTATGCGGGACTATCGTAAACTGAACACAACTCAATCTAATTCGGTTACTCCAACCTCCTCCGACTCGTATTTCGATAACTTCGTTTTGAGATCAAGGATCACAGCTTTGGACTCTTCTAGTTCTTTCTTCAAATTGTCCATCTCTGATGTATCATTTTCAATGATGGTTCCAAGATTTTTGCGTATGTAGCTGTTTTTAACATAGATAAGGAGATAATTACTGTTTCTCGTGACAACGACACAACTTTTTTTCATGTCGAAATGTAATACGACGGTTATTGCGGAATGTATTTATGATACGATGATCATAAGAGTAATTCAGGAATATTATTATGGAATCTGACGTAACGCGACGTTATTAAAATTTAATTAATGATAAGGCAAGGATACTCTAAAGCATCGGCTGGCTTCTCGGTTTCCTCGTACAGCGACACGAGGATCCTCGTGAGGGCGTCCATCACGCCGCACTTTTCTAAATACCTGCGAAACTCTTCTCGTTTGCCTCCTATCGACTGCAAATAAACAGACAAATCTCATATTACTCAAAACAGGAAACAAAATTGACAAGAGACCATACTGAAATATATAAAAAGATTGGCGTCAAACGTTAAAAGAGCAGCATAAAAGAGAGTGCGCATCAAACGAATGATTGACTTTTTTATTTCTCATATCAAAAATCACGTTCATCTACGTAGCGTCTCCTAATCTGCCACTTTCTTGTGAGCATGTTCCCCTCGGACATTCAGCGATCGCGATTCTTTACCGAGTCTCGTAACACAGCATTCTTTCAATAATTTTGCTCATTTAATATGCAACATGACATAAACATGGAAGACAAAATGCATGAAGGGCGACCGAGGCGTTGACGATGTTACTGCGTGATAATCTTGGAGCATCCTGGCGAATCTGTCCTTTCGAGACAACAAATCAATTGATCAATCAACAAACAATTAATTGAATTATTACCATTCTGAGGGCCTCTCGCTTGTTCTTGTCTTTCCGCGAGAAAAAGTCCTCTGAGGCTACGTCGCGTGCGGTTCACCCTCGAAAGCGTCAAATCAAAATAGCGGTCGTTTCTTATCACGTCTTCTCAATAGATGTAGAGCCGTCAAAACTTTCTAGCAATTATAGTAACTCCCGGCTGTGAGAAATTCTCGCGATGATCCTGTCGGATGATTTGACAGAGGGTGATCAGTTCGCGAATCGGTTCTCCAAGGCGAGAATTGACGATATTTTACATGTCTCAGTTACGTTTATCACGAAACGATAAAAAGAGGATCGACAGTCGACAGGCTCCAAGGATCTCATCGGCGATTCGGAATCTCGGATTTCATATCGACGTCCCCGTGCGGAGAATATGCAAAACTACATTACCAGAGCTACCAATGCCGGAAAACAAACTCTCCATGCCGCGAATCTGTATAGACGTGCATATATAGACATATACTCTGTGTGTGTGTGATGATGTCATCATATTAAAAGATTAAAATATTGTTAGATGACGATTATCGTATCCATCATTACAGTTTCTCGTCAAATGCTGGCGCGTGGAGCGTCTGCGAACGCAATATGGCGAAAAATAAAAGATCTCAGATATTTTAGTGTATTGTATCGGGTGATTGCAGTGCACGTCTGCTTCATCTGTACAGTATTCTGTATAATATCTATTTATTTAAACAAATTATAGATGATTTATAACAACAAGTTTATTTATGCAAGTTATTTCGGTATTGGTATATTTTATACATTTATACAAATTATTTATGCACAGCGTAGCTATTTATTTATACTGAAATTATTTTATGCGTTATGTACTATTTATAATCAAGATCCATTCACAGATATGCACATATCATGATGTATTTATAACTTTGTCCTGGATTTAAGTTTGTTCCGATATCTCTTGTTCTTGTTTTTGATGACATCATTCAATATCTATTGAATTTAGCTGATGAAAGTATCGCAAAAAGGAAATATAGGTTCGTCTAACATGACTTGCGTAATATCCAAGATGAATCTGTTGAAACGGCTTGAAGCTTTGAAGCCTCGTTCATAATAGGAATTGAAATCAATCTTGATTTTACTAAACTCAAAAGTGCTTTCAATTCATGACAATAAAATCGCTCGCGGTTTGCGCGAGATCCATTATATTTATCTACAACGTGAAATTCAATTCGAGTACACTCCTAAACTTCAAGCATCGATTCAAAAGTCGTCTGGTTTTGCGCGCCCTGCTTCAGTTGTCCTGCGCGCACAGGATGGTCAAGATGGCGAACTGTTACTAGAAACGTTTCAGTTCTCGGCTTTTGAAATCTTTTGTAAGGCACGGTTCCGCGATTAATCGCAATCGCCGACGGCACGATCGTCGACGGCAAATTTCCCGAGAGGAAGCCTGTGCGATGTACGGACGCGAACTTTGGTCACGCGTAATTCTAACGTGCGCGATTGGCGCTTGTTCGATTCTCGGCGACTTCGATCTGAAGTATGGCAAGAATGAGTTGGAGCGCGCGGTATTTGACAATGTGACGCACGCGACCATTGGCGGTCTCACGTGGATGCTGATTGTCATCCTGTCGCGAAAATCCCTCATGCGCAATCTGGACAGTATCTTCTCTTGTTTTCTACTGGCATCCTTTATCGATCTCGATCATTTTATTGCGGCGCGCAGTTGGCATATCCACGTAAGTGGCATGTAATGGGATCGACTAATTTGAAGGCTGGTTCGAAGACCGACCGATAAGACGCGATAAGACGCCGAAGTGGCGCAACAAGTTTTTAGCATAAAGCTATCTTGCACATTTGCGTAATTATGTAAAGATGTACCAACCATTTGTGCTTTTCTAAATTATTAATCATGAGAAACAAATATATCTATGAGAAATGAGAACCTGATAATCCGAAGAGCCGAGTCCGATTCCCAGCCTCGACGAAGCTTCCTCTCTCCCTCCCCGTCCTCCCCTCCCTTCCTCCTCGATTTTAATGATCGAACTCATTTACTCATTCGTTCTCTTTTGACAGACAAATCGATAGGAATAGAAAGATAAAAGAAGAAAAGTCTCTTCTGGTTCGGGGTTAAGCGTTAGGCCGGTTCTGTAGCGCTGTGAAAACATACATTACCGAAAAGTCTAGAAAATGCCTCAATTGAAACTAGGCATCGGACAAGGTCATGAAATGGATGAACCCAATTCATACAGACATATATACACACCATGCACATATATAATTAATTTTAAATTAGAAATAAATAATAAGTAAATACTATAAATAATTAATTTTATATGCAGAAGTAAGAATTGTTGATGTGTCCGACCAT
This sequence comes from Eciton burchellii, assembly GCA_020341155.1. Lineage (NCBI taxonomy): Eukaryota > Metazoa > Arthropoda > Insecta > Hymenoptera > Formicidae > Eciton > Eciton burchellii. The sequence goes on from JAHMML010000064.1 coordinate 856,524, forward strand.
CATGCAACATACAAGATAGCTTTTATGCATATGCGTGCACTATATATAAATACAAATTAATAAATATATATATATATATATATATATATATATAAAAGAGAAAAAATAATTTTGTTTCTTTTCTGTATATTTATATTATATTTTATTTGTAGCTTGCTTCTCAAAGAATTTCTTCTTCATTTTATTTTTTCAGGATGCGACGCATTTGCAAAAACGGCCATTTTTACACTGCACCACGATCCCCATCGTGCTGTGGATACTTTTTATATTACTCTCCATTGCTTTCCACTCTCCGGTGTTAGAACATACGTCGTGGCTGATATTGGCCGCTTTCCTGAGCCATCACATACGCGATGGCACCAGAAGAGGTTTGTGGTTTTGTCCCCTTGGCTCTACTCGTCCTATACCCTATTATTTATATGTGAGTCTTTGTATGTCCCTTCCTTACGTGTTATATTGGCTCATGAGTTTGCACACTTTTGTGCAGAAAAGCAAAAATGACACCAAGACTCTCATTGATGTATGAGAGTCAATGTGTCAAATAATTGAAGTATCTCTAAACTATGAGAACTATATTATGAAAACGTCATGATATAAGAGAGCTGGCATTTTCAAATTATAGAATTTTTATAATTTTCTAATTATAATCCATAAGTAACATTAAGAGAGGAAGAATAATTGAGAGTCAAGCTGTATTAGTTAGCTGTTTAGAAAAAATTGATATTATGATGATATATATTGACTTGTTAAATCGATAAATGAAATATGCGAGAAAGGAAAAATAGTTTCCATGTACTCGAGGATATAAAATATCTTTACAAATCTTTTGTTCAAAGACGGATATGTATTTACAATATACATCTGCATGTACATCTAATTTAAGTTAATTTTAGTAAAGCATTGTTCCTATTATTTACTATTTTGTACAATCGTAAGAATTAAATGCGATGACATTGAACAATGTGATATAATGTACATGACCAGCAATGTTATGTCAATGTACGTACGAGCCAAAGGGAAATTCTTGAATAAAATTTTTGTGAGTTACAGGATGGCTAACTTGGCTTCAGTGTATAACGTAACAAGCGTAATATTTATACATAAGCTTTTAGCCTCAGTCGGCTGCAATGTTGGAAGAGAGAAGATGTAACGACGGCAGAGAATATGCGGTTGTCAACTTGATTACTTTACAGTCCAGTGCGGTTAGAGACTATCAGGAATAGACAGAAGAACTTTGATTCAAGTCGGACAGTATTAATACAGATATTACCCAGCATCATAAGGAACTCTTAGCATAGCATTACAGGGAAGCTCTTCCTGAAAAGTCAAGAATCTCGTCGAGTCTGCTGAAGGATGACAGAGAAGGATACGAATCAGGCTGCCTCGCTTGAACAAACCTGTCAAGATTGGTCACAATGGAAAGGAATGTGACACGTAGACTTTGATTATGATTTTTCACGTCCATTTGTTTCCTATGCCTGCGTATTCACAAGTCGATAATACTGTTTCTTCTTTCATGAGGAGGAAAGAGCTAAGAAAAAGAATGTTGCCATCCAACAACGTGCGGCTACACTTCCAAGTATCCGTTTCTACGAATTCGATTTTGTAATTAATAATATGTTCTCTGGTCTGCTAGGAGATTGTTGTTTAACGCTAACAATGAATCGTAAAATCGCTTGACCGCATGACGTTGAATTGATATAACATGAGCATGATAAATCTTATACTTCAGTTCCCGTTTCTTCAAATGCGACGTATAATTTTGTCAGGCACATTGTGTCGTTATGCTTCATCTTAACGTGAGAACAATTCCTATTTTTCTCCATGTAATTCGCGCCATTGCCCATAATCGCGTCTCAACAACGTGTGATAAACTCAGAGCGCAATGATGACAATTTCAGCCACAAGAATATAGACGATGAAACAAATTTTCTGATCAGGGATTTAGCATTGCTTTGCAAAATAAAAATTTTAAAAACTGATGTGAACACGCAATATGTGACGAAAATTCTTCACGTCATCCTAACATCATCGAAGGGAACATCCGATGATATTGGCATTGAATCGTGATATACTGTGATTTAATCAGGAATCGAGATTCATTGAGTCCAAAAATTTTCCACTGCAACTAACAATGCTATCGGCAAACGTTATCAAACGATATATTGCTACTGGTATTGCTATTTTGATTCTGATCGAATATCGATAGCCCAATATTACCGAACTTGTCCACTGAACTTGGATGCTTCTTCTGATCCGTGGGAATAATCGTTCCGCTGTTATCTCAGACTTTCATCGACGCGATCATTAGGAGATGAATACAACGATAAATTACATTTCTAGACATTTCTGCCCACCTGACACCCGCATCTCTCGTAAGGTAAGAGCGCGGAGGAAGGGCCCGCTGTGAGACACACGAAGCGAGGAAGCGAGAGCGAGAGAGAAAGAAAGAGAGAGAGAGAGAGAGAGAGAGAGAGAAAGGCACGTGTGTACAGTAGCAGTCAGTTGGAAGGGTTTATCAGCATTCAGTATTGCTTAGCTGGCACTGTGTTACCACCGCTTTGCTTCACCTCGCACTCGACGATATTGCTTAGTACTCCTTCAACTGATCGGCCGTCTCGTACCTGTTGAATGAACGGTGCCGAATCGATTGATTGCTGATAACTATAGCATCAGCGAGCCAGAAACCAAGACCGAATTGTCTGGCGGTTTTCCGCGCGCTCTCCTACTTTTTCTCTTTGTCTTTTCAAAGTAATCGTTCTCCGCGGGACTCTCCCGATCCTGACGCTCATAATTTCCTGTTATCCGTCTACTCCTATCTGCTTATCGTAGATCGAGGATTCCCTCGCGAATCCTTTCGACGCGGAGAGAACAAGGAGAGAAAGGGGAGAGCCCGAGTCGCGAGCGGTTCTCGATGGACGTCTATTTCAGCATCTTGGATTCCACGATGTCGTGCTGCGGCAGATATGGTAGAACAATCGTGATAACGCGCTGATATCGGTATCTTGAGCCAACGCGGCGCATCTCAGGCGACACGCCGCTCGCGAGGCATGACGAGACGACGTACGCGGATTCGGCCGGTTGATTAATGCCCACGATGGTAAGTACACTTACACTGGCAGTTCCTCTCTCACTTTCGGTGTTTACATATCAGTCGAGGCACGGCTCCTGACCGCGAACTGTTCGTGCGCGCACGAAACAACACGCGTGACACGCGTCCCCGTTTTCTCGTCGGCGTGTTCATCGGGATCCCAGCACGCGCATTTTCGTCCGCTCCGTTTCTGTATAGCGCTAGATAGCGCCGAGTCGGTATTACGCTTTATTAATGCTCGATCGTCTACCCGGGCCGTTCAACAACGTGATAATTACACTATCGGCGGGGCAGTGACATGGTGTCCGTTTAACATGGCTTTACCTCTACCTGTAAGTTTCCGGCGATCGTAAAACTTTATCTTGTCGACAATAAAGAGCCGATCGGCTCCGCACGGCTTGCGCCCCAGCTCCACGCGCTGGCTATAATTCGCTTATCGCCGTGCCCGACTGATTTAACGATCACCAGCTGGGGAATAAGTTTTCGGCTTTAATCGCAATTTATTTACGCGGCATGCGTCCACGTCGCGTACAATACAAGTAACGATTCGTTGCCGAATGCCCGTCAGGATCGCGGCACGATCGGAACGCATACGGCCGAGTCGTTATCTCGAATGGGAGCCGTCAATAATTCCATATCGATGAGCAAATACCTCTTTAATGGCTGATAACCGTACGATTCGTTTCGTGAGGAACGACAAGGACGTGCGTTCTCGCGCTTACAATGATAAACACAAAAAGTCCCGCGAATGATTCAAGGCTCGCGGCGGCACGCGCCGGCTTCTCGCGCGGCTGTCGTCTGTCGGATCGATTCCTCGTTTCTCCGTTGAATCGAACAAAGCAATGCCGCCGATCCGCTGGATCATAATTGATCGCGTCCGCTCGGGGACCTCGTCATTACGTGGATGCAACACAATGCGCACGCGAGGTCGGAAAACAATCGCTGAAACGAGCGCGCCAGTTGGATATTCATGAGATAAATTCCACGCTTAAACAGAGAGAGAGAGAGAGAGAGAGAGAGAGAGAGAGAGACGATTCGACGAGGGCGTTTTACAATTCTCGGCGCGAGCGATTAAGCGCGCTTTATGAAATCCCCCAGCTATGGATATCAGGATTTGCGCACGACGGCGATCTTAGTTTCGCAATGGTGCACCTCCGCGCGGATATACACGCCTCGCACGAATAACAGCGCTAATGCGACATCCTCGTTGCTCAATGATCGCCGGGATCGCGGCTCGATAACGATGATCAAGTGGGCCATAAACGAGAGATTCGCTTCTCCGCGAAGTGGGTAGTAATTCAGTCATTCGTTGCTTGGCTTTCACTTGCTCACTTGCTTTCCGAAAGTAAAAGTCACGCGAGACTCTTCTTTCTAGGAGACCGTTGCGGAATTGACGCTATATTTTTACATCGCATGCGGCATCACCGCCGGTGCGCTTCTTCTGCTTCTCATTCTGGTGATCGTGCTGTTCGTGAAAGTAAATCGATTAGCCGGCGACGGGTGAGTATCGTTTGCCTTCATTGTCTGTCATTCGCTGCGACCGATTCCAGGAACAATTAGAAATTCCCCCGGGACTCGTCCCGAGAGCATCTGCTCTAGCGGACGATGCTCCATTTGTTCGGGATTCTGATGGATGATTTTCTCAGAAGGTTCTCGATAWAAMAAATRTRAATYTAATTACGATWAACAAGCRAATAAACGGCCCGCCGATATTGTTGTCCGAACAAACAATAGAGAAAAGGGGAATTGTTACCGCTCTGCCGTTGCCAAGCGGCGAGAAAGAGTCAGTGTTTTGCGAGAATCCAGAAGCAACGGCCACTTTTGTTGGAGCTGCGATCTAAAATATCACAACTGTTCATTTGATTTCATTAAAGAAGCTTGTTGTATTTTCTACGACTCTCATCTTTACAGAGTACGCTTTCCTCGAATCGGCGAATAAAATAAATATCGAAACGGTGTTACGCGAATTGATCGAAGGCGCGTTAACACCATTGATCCATCGTTTGGGCTCGTTTCTCGCTTAAACGAGAATTATAAACAAGCAAACAAGCGGGTGATGCGCGCTCGCGCATCGACGAGTTTCCAAATTTCCGTAATCGAATTATAAAATTATCATTACCGTAACCAAGTACGCATTACTGCCCCCGATCGAACTGCTCGGCAGTGTTCTGCTGGATTGTCACACGCGCGCGCGCGCGCGCGGAAGCTCCGAGGTCGTCGCAAAACGAGCCGCCTTCTTCGAATCGTTGAATCGTTGCGTGTTTGCATGTTTTCCTAACATCCATCTTGCGATGCAAGTTCAGTAAAGCATTGAGACAATCGAGTCGAGTCGGTTTATCCGAGTTAGCTAGCTGCTCGTGTTTGAACCGAAACACGTTCAAAATTATCCAAGCGCAATTATACTTGGTAAGACTGTTTGGCACGCGACGATCTGGTATTTCGCGGTATGTTCGATTGCTTCATCGATCGGCGCACCTGCGCGGCGAAAGGCGAAACAAAAAATTGCATGACGCATAGCCGCGATGCCGATTAACATGCGTTTTCGTATTTCTAGCGCGAGAATGATAATACGCGTGTTTCGTTTGTGACTCACGTAACCGACGATGGGACCGTGATAGCGTATCTTTATTGCTCGCGATTGCGATTTAGCTTATCTCGTCTCAAGAACACGGAGCGGTAATGACGATTAAAAAAATTTTTTTCCACTCCGCGAGTGCACGCTCCCGCGTGTTTGCTCCTTTGCTCCTGAAGAGCAAAGATTCGATTGCTCTACGCTGAGATTCGATCTCGTGTCTCGTCACGTCTCGCAAGATGGGACGAAACGCGAACGACAGCGTGCATTCTTTCGTCGAGGTCGAAAGCGCGTCTCCTTAGTTTCCAACGGAATCGCTGTTCGTCCAAATTCCACTTCGCGATTTCTCCAATTGCGGTACAATCCGCATCCGGCTTCCCGACCTCTCGACCTCTCGTCCAATCCTCCGCGATCCTCTCCGCAAAATTCTCAGCCATGCTCGATTCGCGCTAGTCCAAGCTAGGTCTTGCGAAGACGATTGGTCTTGAAGAGCGATCGTCCTTCTCGTTTCTGACGAGGGATTAAAGGCGAAGAGTGTTCTAGGTCCAACCAACTAAACAAGCAGACGAACATGATGGCAGACTTCTGTTACACCAATCCCACGATCGTGCCGGGGGAACTGCTCTCTCGGCGTGGCTTCTCCATGTACAGCGGGGTCGATAATTTCGACGAGGACTTTGGCAAGAACAAAAACCACTATGGGACCTACCACGAGGCTCGATCGAAGTTCTGACCTACGGGAATTGGGATGATCAACAACATCGGGTCAACGGTCAATCGAGTCAATCGATTTAATCGGTCGTTCTGATCAATCGGCGCCGATTGATCCCGACTATCGATCGAATCGAACGGAGATTAAGTAATTCGAGGCGCTAGATCATAAGTCAGTTATCCTAATTATTATTGTTAGTATTATCGTTTACTCCTTCACGTGTGGTATTCCGTTTTTATAACCCGCTGCGAAACGCGAGCAAGCTTAATTCTTCCTAATTGACTACTTGATGTAAATAGCAAATGTTTGTCGCGTCGAGGTAAGATATTTAAGCTAATCGCAGTCAATCGTCTCTGTCACGTGAAGGACCCCGACGTCGTGTCGAAAATTTTCACGCCAACTTGCTGCGACGTAAGGCCTACATTCGATTACAAGCTAGACGTGTAGCAATCGATCTTGCCGATTTTCACCTGCGTGTTTATTCTCGCTTGCACACGCAACAGTCCCGAATGTTTTTGATATTGTTGAAATATCAGATACAACGGAAATGCAATAGCCGGTTTTGAAAGCCAGCCGGAGAAAATTTCAAATTATCGTTATTAATAGCCCTAGTAATACGCGTATTATGTAATCCCGAGTGCTGCCTGCTTTATCGGCAGAGCCGTGGTTTACCACGGAGAATGTCTAGATGTCGTTGCCTGTCGTTGTTTTACGTCGCAGAGAAAATCCGTTTTCTACTTGGAAATTGACGTACTTCTCTATACAAGGAAAGCAAATGTACACAATTGTTCTCATGCATTTACCGATGCATTACGCTAGTAGCAATTCCTTTTTTTTTTTTTTTTTCTCGAATAGATGTGAAAGAAGATAATGCGCCAAACTTTGTGTGAGATGCACTAGTCGACTTAGTTTTTGATAGATTCTACAGTCAAGTAACGCAACTACATTCTCAAATATCTCTACCTATATACAACCTATATACAATCTATATACAACAAAGATCGTGATGTAATTAATGCGCAGTACCAAAGATAATTAATTAATAAACATGTACTGAAAAATAATTAATTACACGCGCGATAAAATTGCAACGAGTACGGATTAAATTAATTGAAAAGGGAAAGAATCGCAGGTTTCTGCGAAAAAGAGATTCTACGATCTTCGATTTGTCAATCATTTCGCATTCGTCTATGTGACGTCTATATAATAGAATCCTTATGATATGATGGTAATTAACTGATTTCTATTTATAACAACTGATTATTTTCCAGTACACGCGTGGAGCATATTATTCCTCTACATATCGCGTCCGTTGTCCGTTAGTATTATTATTAACTTAAATACCCAACATTTCTCTTGCCATGCGCGTTTTTCAGCTCACTATTTAAAATAAAGACAATTCTACAGGACAAGCCAAACGCGAGTCTGTCGTGAATTAAGCGCCCTGAGGAAATAAATCCTTGTAAACCGGTACGCCGTAATATCCCAAAGTCCCGTCCCACGGTTCCCGAGATCCCCGCAAATCCCGAAGCAATTTCACCCCGTGCCACCCCCTTAATTCGTGCATTACCGATCGATATCGATTCTTAATCCCACGCAACAGGTGGGTTCCGATACTGCTCAGGGATCGCGATTAAACTGCGCTCAAAAGATAGAATATTTTACAGAGGTCTTACACGAGGTCTCGGGAATGAGCAAGCATCCGCTTTGCTCAAAAACAACGGATACTTTGACCGTGTTACTATGTTCATATCGATGCCGATACCGCCGACTCTTCGGGCCGACAGAGCGAGCGCGCTTGGGCTCTCGTTGCTTGGCCGCAGGGGAAGCGACGATACTTAGTCGTCGCTTCCGGTGGCGGAAGTAGCGGAGTCGCCGGTAGTGTGCAGGCAATGGCACGGGGATAGGCCGTAATTGGTATAAAATCATCGAGCAAACACATCGGACAAGACAGCCCGGGGATTGTGGGCGGTGTTGCGTGCCGTCGCCCTGGTTACCGCAGGGGGTGACTCCGCTAAGCGGTCCCTTCGCCCCCGATTGCGCGCAGGCTCGCCGCCGATACCGTATAACTATATATAGTATATATAGATTATATAGTATATCTACACACGTACATCTGCACGCTATCTCCGTGCCCGCGCGCTCGTGCACGTGCACGCCGTCGTGTCAGCGTGTGTCGTCAGGGCGGCCCTTGCCTTTCCTCGGCAACGCTCTCGGAGGGCTCTCAGATTTAGCGTTACCGCGTCTAGAACCAGCGCGATCTTCGCCGCTAAATCCATCCCGACGGAATTACGCCTCCCCCCGCAACTTTGGCGGCAACTCGGCCGCGGCTTGGTTTGTTCAAGCGATGAGCACAGGGCATGCCCTGGCACATGCCCTGATGAATGAATTCCGATAGCGGATTGACAAGGGAGGTCTGCCGGGGAGGATCCGCAAAAGTCATCGTTGGCATCGAGCGAACGCAACGCTTTTGCTCGTTACGCGTCACTCAGGGAGTGACCCCCGCAGGGGGGGGGGTCACCGTTTGGGGCACCACGTGTCCGCGTGGTGTACTCGCATCGATTTCAATGCTGGCGAGCATTGTGTCTCCCCGATACCCCGGCCGCGCGCGGCAACCTTTGATTATTTCTCGGGGTCCGCGGTTTGCGTTTACTACCCCTCGGATCTCCCCGCGTAATCCGCATCTTGATGATGAGCAAATACCAAGCCCCGCGATACAAATGTTTCTACAGCACACGCAACCTGTCGAGTGTTTAGTTTAGTTAAATCCCGGCCGCCCCAAATCCGCGTTTATATCCCTAATCGTCCGGAATAATAGTCGTTCCTGCGGCAGGATCCTCGACGACAGGACGGCTGCATATGCCACGTGCGGGAGATCCTTTTGATATTATTCTTCGATATTATTCCTCGCAGATCGTATCGCGGGTCGAATCGGAATCAGTCACCTTCAGCTTTCCAGTTGCTCCGCGAAATTTTACGATTGACATTAAAGAGAGGCTAGGGATGAGAGAGAGAGAGAGAGAGAGAGAGAACAGACATCTCCACGCGAAATTACGCGCGATTAAAGGAAGCGGGATTAATCCCGCAGTGGAGATTCAGGGGTTCGCTAAGGGGTTCGAGAACGTCTCCCAGCGAGAAACGACTTCTCATTCTGCCCTCCCGCTTCCTCGGGCGAGGCGCGCTCGCTGGTGCATGCGATAAAGGTGAGGCATAAAAAGTAAAATGTTGGGCCGACGACGGAAGAAAGTTGCGGGGAGAGAAGTAATTACGAAAAATATCGCTTTGTGCGATGGCTACTCCGCCGATTGCGCGCGGCCTCATTACTTTTCTGACCGGGGCTCTTGCACAATACACTCCCGCACGTTTTACGGTAGAGTAGACGCACCGAGAGACGGGGAGACGGAGTGTAAAAGTTCTTTTTTCCTTTCTTTTCCTCCTCTCTCTCTCTCTCTCTCTCTCTCTCTCTCCTTCTTCCTCTCTTTTTTAAAGCTCCTTTCAGGTCTCATATTTTTACGAGCGACCCGCGCGAGAAGAAACAAAACCACTCGGTGCGGCACTCGGCGATTATCCGCAGTCCACACTGTTCGACCCGGCTTCTATTCTGTACGCTCCTCCGCGCGGGCCGACTTTCAGTATATTATTGCTACTTTCGCGCGCTATAAATAAATCGCCGTCTGCGATTATCGTGCAGTCTGGTCCCGGGCCCCGGTGAGAATTTCCACTTGGGCCCGATCTCTTGTCGCTCGTCCCGTCTCTGTTTTCTAGCTCGATTATTCGACGTCGCACGTCGAACGAAGATTGGGAGAACCTGACTGCAGGTTCGCAGTTGGATGAAAACGCGAGATCCTTTCCACGTTTCCGGATTCATAAACGATGTTTATCAAGAGCCGACAAGAGCACTTGGCGTAATCAGCTTTCGGAAAACCGGCTTTCGCGAAAACGAGAGTTCACAAGATGTGTCCCTTTTTCCTTCCTCAGGATTGCATGCGCTCGAGATTATCATGCGCTCGAACAAGACGTTTACCGAGTAACGTCAACAATTCGGTCGACAACAAGAACGCGCGGTATGCCGGGAAGAAACGAGGGGCGAGGGGGACATCTGATTCCGCTGCTCACGCTTGACCGTTCACGCTGATTCGCATCGACGATTGATGTTACAGTGCAGCAGTGCGCGATTCGCGAAGGCAAACGAGCGCTCAGCAACGGGTGTAACGAGAACGCTGAAGAAACGCTGGACCGGTCCACGCGGGGTGCCACCACTGTCGGTCGTGTGCGATGGCGTGTCGTGTTGTCGGGCTGCTCGCAGCCGCGTGCGGCTCGTTAAATTCTTCGGCCCTTCAATGAACGGGACGAGTCTGCGAAATTGTGCGATCACTCGTTACGGAAGGCCCTGATTGCCGCCCGCAGCGTTCTTGGTTCTCCGTTCAGCTCGGATCAAGTGGAGAATAAAGTCAGGCTCTTCGACATCGAGACGCTGAGAGCGCTCTTGTCTTCCGGATGGATTGATAATGTGCTGCCCATAATGGGCTTCTCTCGTCGAGGATCACTCCGCGGATTGGCGACGCGATACCTGGAAGAACGGAGAACGGATTAACTTGTCTCGCGCTTCTGATAACGTTACGATCGATTTCGAGAGAATGAAGTAACAGCATCCTTGGTAAGGCTGCTTTACGAGGAGAGAAGGTCGCTTCACGAGGCGTGGAAGGGAGCCATGCGTGTCACGATCGCAACAGGCCAGCTTTGCCAATTGATAGTCATTGATAGTCATTGTTAGCCTTTGCGTATCTGCCTCTTGGCGTGCTCGCACGATGAGACCAAACGAGGGAATAAGAAAAAGCGAAAGAAACGCTGGATGGCGATTATATAAAAAGGCACGTGCCTCCTCAGAGACGTCATGCCGGCAGGCACGCGACTGCCGAAAGCTGACGGAGTCGTTTCGCGAGGTACAATTAATTTATTGTTTGCACCAGCCGAGTGACAAGCCGGGGTCGCCGGGCAGGAAAGCGGAATCGTTGCCTCGTGTTTGTCGGCTGATGGACCCCTCGGCTGCTGCGACGCGGATCTCTTTTGTGCGATCGCGCTCGCTTGATCTCACTCGTCGCTCTCGATCTAATCGTGAGAATATACCGCGTACCTGAAGCGTTCATTTGACGGATCTCTCCTGCTTGACAGCGCGCACGCGCGCGGGCGATTATTCGCTCCATTATTCTCTATTGTTTTCTCCCCGTTATCTCTCTTTTGACTCTTTCCGCGTCCCACACGTCTCGCCGACGATGCAAAGTTGATGTAAGCGCGGGAGAACGTGAGATCGATCTTGAAGCAGCTGTTTTTAACGTCTCATTACTCTATTCCTCACCTGCCTTGCCTCAACGAAGGTTCTGTCTCTTTCTCTCCTTCTCTCTCTCTCTCTCTCTCTCTCTCTCTCTCTCTCTCTCTCTCTCTCTCTCTCTCTCTCTCTCTGCCAAACTGCCGTTCGACACTTCCTCTATTTTCGGAATAGGCTCTTAGCCGTTTCGCGGGAAACAGGAAGCTCTGATAATAAAAAAGTTTTCCCTCCGGTCACTTATCCGGAAGCTTAGCTTAAACTGATTAGGAACAACGGTTGAGTTCAGGTTGAGAACGGCAGGTTGCCCAAGTACCCCGAAGAGATAAAATCTTTGACTTCCGGATTCACGATGACGTTTATTTACACGCTGACAGGAAAACGCCCGGTAATCTGGATTAGACTTAGATTTCGGAAAACTGCTGTTTTCAATAATACCAAGGCGTGTTGACTACCTGTTAATCCTGACGAACTGAAATCATCGAGGAATTCTAAAGGGGACTCGGCTACCTGTTGGATTTGTGGATCAAAGTATTTTTCGGCAGCTCGGACGATCGATAGATAGAAGAAGCAGCGATAGAATTCGCTATGAAGAAGCGTTTCGCAAATATTATTTCAATATTATCTCGAGCGAATGCGAATAACGAGAATGGAGAATCCTGCCTGGAGAACATTGTTCGCATTACGTTGAAGCGTGTTTAGCTCACCAATCACTATCTACTTGTCAGTTGTTGCGACTTGTATGCCGTATAAGTAATTTTAGCAGCTTTTGATATGAAATTTTTAATATCGAAGATAATCGAGGATAATCCCGAAACGCAAGAAGGAACAAGGCAGTAGATGAGAAAGCGTTCCAGCTTCTTCAGAGGAAAATATGATATATTTTTTTGTATATAGATATATGCCTGTAGTTGTACAATATTTACAAAACTTTTAACGAGGCCACGCTTAAGCCGCGATCCTCGTCTTACGAAAAATCTTATTTATATGAATATAAATAATCGGCTCGGCACGATCGTACGTGCGTGTACGTACGCGTACCGATTTATATAACGACAAATCTTCTCTTCTCTTCTCTATGCATAATAAAATATCTCGCGACAATCAAGATGTATACGTGGATCTTGTGCACTACACAGTTCGTATTTACAACATTTGCTCTCTTATCCATACTCGTTAAATAAGCGCGAATAAAAATATAATGATACCTAACCGATAGAAAGGGTGTGTTTCTTTGGTCGATTGGCACAAGCATCGGTCAGTCTTCGCGGATTGACATAAGTACTATTATATACATTTTACATTAGTTCCAACAATTTACACGGGCTATGCTTTATATCGTGTATATGTACATTACATTACATTATCTTTAAGAAGTGATATCGATCGTATTTACAGCAATGACGTCGATAGCTTCTGATAGACATATCTGTTAATATTAGAACACCTCGCTTTATAAAGAATAGAATAAAGATATGAAAATGTCTAATATTGATACGCGCGGAAGTGATATCTCAAGACTTGCAGCGTGAGGAGAAAGCTATCGACGAGCGGAGGAGGAATATAATTCTCGCGAGGAGGATCGCGAAGATGACGCATTCACCAAGTGTGCCCGATGATTCCAAGCAACAACCAATTGAGCACTCGTGCGAATCGAAAGTGCAACATACGAGCGTAACTATTAGTTATATTCGATCCAAGTCGATCCAAAGTCCTTTGCAATAATCATCATTGCGAAAGCGAAACTTCTGATCCGGGCATTGGATTTGAGGAGTTTTGCAACTCGAGAGTCAATTCAAGAAGAAATATATATCATGACTGGCGTTGATTAATACCATTAATTGATTAATACGATACATGCTGATATCCGAGGACTGAAAGCATGATAAAGCATGAGAGAGCTGTATAAAACAAGACACCGCGAAATGACAAACTAAATGGAGAAGAATCTTGGCGGGTCGACTGACAGTCTGGATGACGTCTGGACACGTCTGAGAAACTCTTTTGTCAGATTATCATTCACCGCCTATCCATTCCATCCATCTTTAACGAAGCAGGCAGCCATCAAGCAGTCATCACGTATCCGAACTGCGCTTTCAGCTGATCGAAACTGTGCTTTCTCGTCGATGGAAGACGGATGTTTGCTCAGACAGATTGTTTCTATCGATAAGGATGGAAAAGAGTCGAAAGGGTATTGCAATCAAGAAAGCACAGTTGGATCCATAAGAATGAATCCGTAAGAATCCTTCTTGCGTTAATTCGTGAGATCATCTCGCGAATGTCTTGCTTTAAATAGCTTTCTTGCTTTATATGCTTTCAGGTCTTCAGACATTCGCGCGCGCTAATATTAATCGATACGTCAGTCACGATGTATTCCTTCTTGAATCAATCCTTGAATCAATCAATCGCAGAAGACTCAAATCGCATTGCAGATCACAAGTTTCTACGACACCTTTTTGACAGCTTTCACAATGATCATTATTGTGAAGGATATTTTGAAAATCGACTTGTAATATCGCGGACTAACAGTCATGTTCCATCTCTAGCCTTATCTAGGGCAATGAATTTTTATGTATTTTACATAAGGTCTTCTAAGCTGAAATCATCTTCTTTTCCTTCCTCTTTTCGAGACGATTGTATCCCGCGGGCTTTACTATCGATGGTCTCGCAAATGGGCCTCATGTTTCTTCTCATTGGCATTCCTTCTCTTTACTCTTCGAGTTTACGCGAGTGCATTCGCTTCTTGGTGATATTCTAAATTTTCCCTGCTTCCCTGTTGTTATCTGTTTTACAATTCCTAGACAATTCAAGAACTCGGAGATGAGAAACTCGGGATTCCTTCATTAATTCTCCAATTTAACTATGGGTCCAACGAGTGCCTTCTTCTTTGCAGCACTCCTTTTCTTGAAGATTGATTTTGTTTTAACTCCTGTCGATAGAAGACAGTCGATGATGAATGTTCGCTCGTATGAAAGCACAGTTGGTCAAATTGGAGAATCAATGAAGAAACCGCGATCGCGATCCCCCTCGCGAGGATGATATCTTCCGCACCGCACCTACCAAGTGCGTGCCCAACGGTTCTAAACGATTACCAATTGCTTAATATTACCAATCAAATTGGCGAAATTATGAATCTTTCAAGATGGGGTTCAAGTTTCTGTCTTCCACCTTCCAGAGTCGCTTGTAGGACGCGATGTACGTAACGTGGGATCCCGAGTCGTGGTAGGATCCAGTATTCGCCTCATTTCCAGCATAGTGTTCCCCGCTGCATTCTGTCGTTGCGCGACGTTGGTGATGATGATGATGATGACGGCGATGATGATGATGATGATGATGATGATGATGATGATGATGATGGTGATTATTATGATGATGATGCCCGCACGCGCCATCGTCGCAAGCGGTGTCAAAGTGCTACGCGCAGGACACCTCGAATTGGTGTCAGTGAACAAATTGATGATGCGTCTCGTAATGCGGCTGATGATGTAACGGCGACGTACCGTCGCTCACTGGCGCCGTCTGATGCCCGTGAAGATCCTGCGGCACAGTGCTTGGACTGTACTGCTGCGAATCAACGATTACACTGGTATAGCCAGCCGATGTAGCTTCTAGATGATGATGATGCGGGTGTTTCACCGTTCCGTTGCCGTTGTGGTGACTCTGCGGGTGGCTTGTCTGCTGGTAACCCTCGTGATGCTGCAACGGCGCGTTGTAGCCCTCGTTGTTGTTGAAAGCGCAGTTTGGGTACATGATAACGCTACCTGCCTCGTTCAGCGTCGTTGACGACGTCGAGTCTGCGGGCATGTGATGGTGATGGTGCGACGAGTGGTAACCTGATGGCAAAAGATTTAGAGAGTTTGTCAGATGAGCGTCCAGACCGTCAGTGCTGCCGCAGGAACTCGATGACGTCGAGTAGGGTCGTTTCTGTTGGCTCTGGGGGCTGTGTTGTTGCTGCTGCTGTTGCTGCTGCTGTTGTTGCTGCTGCTGCTGCTGCTGCTGTTGCTGCTGCTGTTGTTCGAGAGTTGTCAGGGAAGTCGCGTGATGCAGCAGGTGCTGCGGATGCTGTCGCTTCTGTTGATTATGCTGCGGACTGTGTTGCTGAATGGTCGTCAGAGAAGTGGCATGATGCAAAAGATGCTGATGATGCGCTTCCTGTTGGTGCTGCAGGGCGTTGACGGGATCTTGATGGAGATCTTGAATGATCATAGAGAAAACGGTCATCTTGATGACTCGATGATTTATCGTGAGACCTTAAATAACGCGGAGGATCGAGACGAACGCGCAACGATCATCCGGCGCGATGATTACGTCGCGTCGATGAAATTACGAGCTTACTCAGTTCGGCTCCCGAAATGTGAATTGATCACCACCTACCGCCATATTGATAGAACAAGTCCGGGCTATAATAAGCACTGTCCTCGTGGGTCGCGCCGTTGACACTGTGCGGCGCATACGGCGACGATGACAAGTAATGGTTGTGGTTCGTCGTGGTCATGTAATCCGAGTTTGGATATCCGCTGCTGTCCGCATAGTCGGTATCTGGCGGCTCCTTGGTCCTGCTGCGATAGGCGGGCGGACTCGGGCTGTGATTGTCCAGGTCGTTCGCGCCAATCGTTGGCGTCGAGACCGGAGCGCTCGGCGGGTTGCCGGGACTCGAGCAGGATGGCTTCTGCTCGCAGTTGAGGATCAGACCGGTGTTCTCGGTGGCCGTCAGCACGTAGTTCACCGAGACGATGCAGTGCGGCCGCGAGCTCCTCGAGTTGTGCACGATCGTCACGTACGACTGCATCCACACCCAACCGCCAGTCTTCGTGAGGAACCTATAGTACCTCGTAGTTACTTGGCCCTTGCACAACACTGCCGATACAAGACAGTCGTATAGTTGGATGGCTGATGATGACATTTTTAGGGAAACTTGTCGTCTTACTATGCGCGAGGCGTCACGACTGTACTGTACCGTATTCGGGGAGAATTGTCATCGTGATTGTTACAAGAACATGCTGACAGCGGAAGGACACGTCCCTTGGCCGCGATTATTTCGCATCTCCCGTGGGGGATGAGAATTCGTTTCTATCTTTTCCCACAGCTCGATACGCCGCGCGCTATATTTACTTTGCAACCGGATGAAAAACAAACCCGAATGAGGGAAATGAGGCAGGCTGGGCTAAGCTGCTCCTTATCGTTTATCTCATCAGTAATGACCCTGGAATTAAAAGTAAGTGAACGGGAGACTCCCGGGACTTGATAGTCTCTCCTACCCCTTTGCCTTTCGCCCACCCTCAAGTATCTCGAGAAAAATCCTCCCGCTCGCGCCTCTCACGAGCCTCAAACTCGTCGAATCACGCGGTGGGAAAAGAATCGGGAGAGCGAAACGCGCATTCGAGCGATCGCGCGATCCGCGGGCGCCGGCATTAGCGGGCATTATGTCAGGGTTCTCTTCGAGTCGCGCTCGTGAAACTGCGAGTCTGTTCAAACAGTGATAGGAGTAACAGCCTTATACCTCGCGCTAAACCTCCCTCACTTCTCCGCTCTCTCCTTTGCGCTTTCCCCCYCCCYCCCYCCCYCCCYCCCYYCCYCTCTCTCTCTCTCTCTCTCTCTCTCTCTCTCTCTCTCTCTCGCGCGCGCGCGCGCTCGTAGACGCATACACGTGTACGCTCGACAGCCTCCTCTTTCCATCGACGCGCTGCGGAAGCATTGTTCAATCAATAATGTACACCCCTAGGTGTACCACGTGTGCACATACTTGGAATAAGCGCGCGCGCGCGCGCAGAGAGAGAGAGAGAGAGAGAGGGAGAGAGATGGGGAGGAGGAGGAGGAGGAGGAGGAGGAGGAGGAGGAGG
>JAHMML010000064.1:874256-890672 GCA_020341155.1 Eciton burchellii
GCTCAAAGGATGCTCGGTAAGGGCCTTGGCGTGTTGAGTGTTGCCGAGTTAAGCAGCGTCAGCTTCTTTCGGTCCACGAAGAGTCCCGTCTTCCTCGAGTGCCGTATCGACGGCTGTTTGAGAGGGGAATCCCGGAGCGCCGGTCGACGGTGAAAATAACGGGGAAAATATTTTCGTGCGTTTGTCTCGCGCTTTTATTGTTGTTCTTTTGGATTCGCGCGGCACGCGAGCGCGACCATCCGCGAGCGCGAGTGGACGCCGGTCTGTCTTTGATCGGGGGCGGCGGGGGGGGGGRTGGGGRGGKRGGGGGRGGGGGRGGGRGGAAAATATGGGCGTTAGAGATGTAATGCATTCGCGAGAAGTCGCGCGAGCGATTGACCAGAGGTCAGGGGGAAAATCTTTTATTTTCGCGAGTCGGTAAATATCTGCGCAAAGGAATCGTCAACATAGACGTCGCGAGAGAAGCAGGCGTTTTACGGCTGAGGTAACGACAACTACTCCGATCGATCTATCGGGGATTCGGGATCGAATTCGCTCAAAGAGCGAATCGATACAGGCTGAATTAACTTGGCAAACAAAATGCACGAGTGCGCATGCGCGCACAGAGAAGGCTGAGCACGAGAACGCGTATCGCCAAACACAATTACAATTATGATAAATATATCGTATATCCGATAATAGAATAGAATCGCTCAATGTACAGGGAAATACTCACAAACTCGATGAGCGTGTCGCAGCTGCAGGATGTCACATCCGTGCACGTAGTGATACAAAGTCTTCTCGATGAGATCCGGCGGGTCGTAGCCTGTCAATTGGGCCACCCTGTACGCAACATCCAATAATGTAGTACCGTCTCCTCAGCGTGATCGCGTTTCTCGCTTACTCTCGATTACTTAAACGCGCATAAAATATCAAAGGCCTGAGATGCCGCCTTCCCGCGCGGCATTGCGCTTAGTTTAGTTTATCTCATTTCCGACAAAACGGAAATGAGAATCGAGATTTCACATTGGACGAAAGATCTCGTTGCTGATCTATTAATCGTTCGTTCGATGGCGCATAAAATATATATATATATATATAGAGAGAGAGAGAAAGAGAGAGGCGTCTCTCCCATTTTTCTCCCCTTTCGCCAAAAAACAAAACAAAAAAAAAATAAGAAAAAAAAAAAAGAGAAACAGGAAAAAGGCACAAAAAGGGGAAAACCGTGCAATTATCTGTCGCGCGGCGCGCGCGGTATCGCGGTCGAAAAAGTTACAGAGGCAGAGAGGGAGAACGGGAGCAGGTCCCGTCCCCGTCCCCGTCCCCCCTGCCGCCCTGTCCCCCTGGCGCGGTCTCGCTTTCGGGATCGCCGCTTGTTTTCGTCGGGATTTACGGTGCGAGCGTCGCGAGTTTGCACAATCCGGTGCGAGCCGATCCCGATCGGCGTGCGCGTATAAAATTTCATCGCGCGCTTCTATCCGCGCCTATATTTATACTGCGTCACGTGTTCGTTTCCCAGTGAACGAGCGGGCGTATGGCGCGGCCTCGCCGGGCCGGTGGTGGATATTTATTTGCCGAACGGTGGGGAGGGAGGAAGGAAGGAGAAAGGAGGAAGGAGGAAGGAGGAAGGAGGAAGGGGGAAGGGCGAGAGGGAGGGAGGGAGGAAGGAAGGAAAAGAAAAAAAAAGAGAGAGAGAGAGAGAGAGAGAGAGAAGGTAGAAGGGAGAGGGGAGGGATGGGGGAGGGAGCGAGCGAGAGAGAGAAGGAGGAGGAAAGGAAAAAAGAGCGAAGGGGAAGAGAGAGAGAGAGAGAGAGAGAGAGAGAGAGAGAGAGAGAGAGAGAGAGGAGGGGGGGGCGAGGACGAGGAGAGGGAGGGAGGAGGGAAAAAAAAGGAAGACCGGGATACCGCGGGCAGCGCGGTAACACGAAACTGATTTTAATGGCCGTGCCTCTCTTTCTCCCGACCGGGGGCACCGCGCGGGGCCCTCCATCGAAATATTAATGGCGCAATACGACACCCAACCATAATTACATTGGAAATAAATAATCCACTGTGTGTCTCGGTGCCCGAGTCAACGCTGCTCGCTTCCTCGTGCGGCGCAGAGGAATCTGCGCGAGAAAAAGAGAGAGAGAGAGAGAGAGGACTGCCGGAGAGAGAGTTTCTGCGCGAAAGGATTTTCCGACGTTTAGGATAATAGCGACGTCGAAACAACACGCGGCACGTTCCGGATGGAATTTACCGGTTGCTGTGTCCGCAACCATCAGCGCTATCGCAATCTGATCTCCGCACGCAGCCGGATCGGACGTGTACCGCGTGTACCGCACGGATAAATGCCGAATGCTCTGATCGTTTCCCTCTGCAATAACGCAGAAACGCACGGACGATGTTCGACCAGGCGAGTTTATTCGGTTACTTTTTCGGCCGACTGCCGAAGACTGCGATAAGCGCGCGCTGAGCGCGCGCTGGCGCACTCAAAGAGGGTGCCAAGGAAAACCGGCACCGCCAACGTATCGGCAGACTATCTTACCTCGCATCGAGAAATATGAGCTTCAGGTCGAGCGATGCCCGGAACATAAACATGTTGTGGTCCAATTTGATTTCGGTTATGGAACTCGTCGGCAGCGAATAGCCCACCGCCACTAGGCCGACATTACGAATACAACGGCCGACGCCGTCCTCGTATTCCGATCCGATGGGTGCCTCTACGATGCATTTCAAATAACCGGAACAGTGTATGACCTACAATGGGAAAAGCAGCTACGTGGAGTCGAGTGATCGACTTGCCGGAGCGCAAGACTTTGTCTTTTTTCGCTTCTCTTTTCCCCCACCAAGCGCCGGCAAGTGCGCCGTTGATCTTTGGATCAATCTTTGGACAACTGTAGACCGGACGGATTTAATTGTAAATAGAATAGCAAGATTGTGATAGACTCGGAGAAGAGGCGTCTCCCATGTTTGCACTTGGTGCCTCGAATTTTAATCCTCGAATTTCCGCGGCCTCGCAAACGAGAAGAGGCGCGTGGTAAATGTCCGCGATTAAACGACACGACTCGTGTCGTGTCGAAAGATCCAAGCGAGTCTCCGATCTGTCGACAAGAAATGTGCTCGAATCCTGGATCGCGAATCGGTATCTCTCCGAGGGGAGATTCACACTCGCAGGGGAGATTGACTTGGCTTGGGCAAGGCTGGCACCTCGATGATCTGGGAAAAGACGCGTCTGCATTTTATTAGCGCTTCCTGTCCCGACTATCCTCCATCCTCCAAGTCCAAGTCCAAGTGGATTTTCTCATTCGCGCGATTTTCTCCCCTCGCCGCCGAAGAAGACACTCGCGCGGGCCAGCAGCGGCGAATCGACGATTCCTGCTTAATTGAACGGCCGCGATGACGCGGAAAGAGCCTCGCTGAACGTCACGCTCCCCGTCTCGAGTGCCGGGCGAATTTGTGAAGCAAATAGACCCCTTATTTGCCGCTGCCCGCGTTACATCGCGTACACCATCTCGCATGCAATTCCAGTGCATCGGCGCGCGCGACGGCGCGTGAAGAGCCTGAAGAGAGTTAAAAAAGGGAAGAAGAGGAAGAAAAAAGAGTATAATTTGACGCGAGGGCGTGCGACCACCCCGCTTCCCCCCYCCCCCYCCCCCCCCCCCCGAGGTCAAACCGACGTGCTCGTTCGCGGCGTCGTTTGCGCTGAACGAAAGGTGCGATTGGTGCTTATCAATTAAATACGAGACTCGAAGACTCGAGACGGTTCGAGGCAGATTCGAGAGGCGGATAAACAGCGATTATAGAATACGGTGGTAATACGGTGCAATTTGGCAATTTTTGACGATCCAATTTCGGTAATTTCGCCGAATCGCTGCTTTCCCGCTGCTGCTTCGACGCTGCTTTCGGACTTCACTTCCGTGAAGCGTGAAGATAAAATGGGATTTACCTAAATGAAACATTTCTTTATACCCTTCATGTTCCCAGCTTTGGTCTCTACAGGCTGCTTCATGAATGACCAGCTATAATCGGCGGAAGGGTTAAGCGGGGTCGCTTCCGAGGCTAATTTAGCGCTTTCCCGGCGATTTATCGGATAACACTTGAGCAGGTAGTACCCTCCGTCACTCAAATTTCACGCAATCGTTAATACGGGAGGTTTCGCGTCGACAAAAGAGAAGCCAACTACGATCCGGCCTTTGTGCCGTCTGCAAGTGCCAACAGAGACGAGCCTTGCCCCTCGACGCGCCAGGGGTCGCATTCATGACTTTGCACCCATTGGGATTCCCCCGTACGCGATTTCGTTGAGGGTTGACGGTCGTCACTGTGCGAACGAGCTATTTGCCAAACATTTTCCGAGGGCCGCGTCCTCCTCCAGCTAGCGGCAAGTGCAAGCTACAAACGCTCCGTTCCGCCCTTCCGACCTGGTCGGAACAATGCGGTTATTGTCCGAGCATATGTCCGAGCGAGACACGTCAGGCGGTGATGATGCCAGGCGGTTTTGCCCGATTTCGGGAAATTAAACCGACGTCCATAAATCGAGATCAGTGTTGATCCGATCGCGATCAACGCCGCGCCGCGTAAGTCTGATTAATAGACGGGATCGCGTTCTCCCCCCCCCCCTCCCGAGATTGATTCGTCAAACGTGTCGGAGACACTTTTAAGAGCAGAGGAAATTTCTCCGATCGCGGAGAACGTTGAGCGTTTCTAAACATTAAAAAAAAAATAGAACCGGTCTGTCGGCAAGCTTCGTTTCCCGAACAGGTTGATGAACCTTGGTCGATCCACTCGTGACCTCTACTTCCTTCCCGGCCTTTCATACGTGGCCGATACTTTTGCTCGATCAAGCTCGCCTGACGTAGCAGTCGATATTCTCGACACGATTTTGCTTCCCCCTTCCGTTTGCCTGTTGTTCGCCCGTCTTTCCCTCTTAGCTTCGCCTGGCGATTTACGGCGAAACTATCGATGGCGATCTATCATTCTCTCCGTCTATCCTTCATCGAGAGCTCGCGTCGTGTAAAGTCGCGTGTAAAGTCGTTGTTCAGTCAGCTGTGTAATCTTTGTGCAGCCTTCAAGCTACTGTCTAGCTAAACAGCTCACGAGTTTCGTTGTGATGTTGATGATGAGAGAGCTTGATCAGTCCAAGGGACATGTATCTTTCACGAAAGTAGCTCTTTTAGTTTTCTTCGCGTGTACTTTTACTACGGTAACTTTTGTCCTAGATCAGCGACAGGAAATGCATCTCGCTCGCAACGTGAACAAGAGCCGGCTAGCTGATTATCAATTGATAAAAGCAAACACGCGAAATATCGCGAAAGAGGAAGCGCTCGTTGTCCGCGTCTAATAATTCATCCAGCCATCTCCAACCAACGACCTGTGTCGTTGGGACGCTACCCTTCGTATACCTTGTATCCTTCGGTGACGAGGCCCGCGTTCCTCTTCGCCAGGATGCACTTCATTCTCAGGAGAAAGGCACGTTCCAGCTCGATCTCGCCCCGCGAGTTCGGCGGCGGAAATGCAAAGCCCGCGAGATCCGCGGGGCTCTGCGGAAGATTCAGCACGGAAACCATCTCGTTGCGATCGTCCGGGTAAATGTACTCGAATATGCTGTTGCCCGTTAATTCCACCTGCACGCACAAACAGTTGCCAGATTTACGCGGGCCCTCGTTCCTCGACGTTTTCTGGGCATACGTGTACGCGACATGAATAATCGTGACACGGTGCGTCGTGTCGCGCAGCGGCGCAATTTTGCGCGAGAAAGTTTCACCGTAAATCGCGCATGCATGAAAGAGGAAAAGATAGAGGGACAGACAGAGAGAGAGAGAGAGAGAGAGAGAGAGAGAGAGAGAGAGAGAGAGAGAGAGAGAGAGAGAGAGAGAGAGAGGTCGTCGTGATCTCCCTCGCGAAGCGTCAAGCTTATCAATTCCGGCATCGCCTTACGTATTACGCATTATCGCGGAAAAATCCGTTTTCTTTCTCGCGGTCTCGAGACCAAAATGTTTGGCGTTTTATTAATTAATAAAATAAATGAGGGGATATCTCCCACCTGGGACAAACCTAAGTGCACGCTGGCTGTCTCGCTTATGTACATAATTTTTCCATCGGGAGCCACCACGAATATAAATCCACCCAGAGTCTGCAGCAGAAATCATCAGCCATTATAGCTCACAGTAGTGGATCGTCGACAAATTGTTCGAGAAAATTACAATCACGCGCGCTATCATCCGGAGCGAGAATTCTCCGGCTTTACGTTTCCATCGCGGATAACGGACGCTCGTATTTAGCGAGTTCACTCACTTGTAAGAGATGGGAACCCAATTCCTTGATGGCGGACTCTAGAGGATTGTTGGGCGGTGGTGCGGCGCCCCATTCATCCCCGAGACCTGGAAAATTGATTCGAGCGAGTCAGTTTGTTGGTCCTTACGTCTCCGCTCTAGCGTTGCTCCGATCAGCATCGTAATCGCGTGTCTAACGTAACTTGGTTATCTTCGAGTGCAACGCGAATTCCCGGGAATCCACGAGCAAAACGAAGTGAGACATTGCAAGAAAGTAAAGAGCGGGACTGGCATCCTTTCCCCGGCCTTTATGCGATACGCGTGCGTTTCGTACGCGATGTTTCCCGTGCACGTGTGTAATTAAATCTACAATCACGCGTTCCGTGCCCGCGCATTAATTACGGCGCGCGCGACGGAAGCGTTCTTTGTTGTTATGCAAGATTTTGCGGAAAATAACTTGATTTAGCGGTCTCTTTGTCGCGACAGGCCCCGTTCCGTCCTCAGCGAGCGATCGTTAACGCGAATAGGTTGCGAGAAGAAGAAAAACGGAAAAAAAATTCCCCGGGAGGGAGGGGAAATGTTATCGCCGGACATTGGGGGAATATCGTTTGAAAAGAGCGCACTTAAGCAAAAAAAGAGTAAGGAAGAGTAAACAAGGGGGGGGGGGGGGGAAATAGGAGAGAAAAAAAAGAGAAGAGCCGAGAGAACGGGTCGATGCGGCTAAATAGGCTCCTCCCGTTTGGGAGCGCGACTTTGATAGCGCTTCGCTGGCTTCGGTCGCGAATCTCCCAGACGCTAGACTTATTCGTCGATGATTAATTCATCGAGCAGATTACTTTTACTGCTATTCGGTGTCGCAGAGAGGGGATTCGGAGGAGCCGTTCCGAACGCGTTCTGTGCCACCTGTCACGTTCCCGCGCGTGCGACGTTCCAGATGTTTGCTCGCTCGGCAGCACGTTTTCCTCCGAGGCTAATTATCGACTGACATCCTCCGGAGGGACGGTCGTTTCAATGAGCGACACGTGTCAGATTCTACGGATCCTAGGACGTTGGACGCACAATGATGCGGGCCGAGCCCGATGCCGAGGAGTCTCCGAGAGAGGAAAGAGCTACGGACGAACCGGCGTGGAACTCTCCTTTGGCGCTTATCAGCGCGTCGCATCGTCAACTCGACGTCGTCATCGGAGGCTGATGACAGGCATGGGAAAAAATCGTCGAGGGTGCACGAAAGCGCGTCTCGGCAGTTTCGACGTTATCCCCGGCGATCGGGAACGCGATCACGTGAGCGCGACTGCTTTTACTGCTCAACCTCAACCTCGAATCCTCGTCTCGAATCGTAACCTCCGGTTGATCTCGCGATGATAACGATCGGCGATCGAGAAATTTCAGGAATTTCTCGCGCGCGCGCGCGCGAGAAAGCGCCCCTGGAGCCTGGTTTCCTTCGCGCGGGAAGAAAGACGGAGCTGGCCGTTCTAGAGGGATGCAGCCACTTGAAATTCAATTCGCCGATGTCGTAAGAGTACGGGGAATCGAACCGGGGGAGGCCATTGTAACGCTATAACGGCCCCCATGCTTTGCTTACAAAGCGCCGGGGACTAACAATGCATTAAGTGCGCAATCACATCCATCTCATCCGATACTATTTGCCCTTTGCGCGTAAGCGAGTCCAGCGGTTGGATTCACGAGCAACGTTGACAAGACGATAAAAAGGAAAAGCGAATTAATTCTAGCGATTGCTGAATCGCTGAATTGAATCGGATTGCGAATAATGTAATAATGTAAGCGGATATTTGCGACTTCCGCTGTCGCGTTTGCCGCTCTCTTCTCCTCGCGAGGCAAGCCGTTCTGATACTCGAAAATACGACGAGAGTAAATGCGACCAAGGAGACCCGCTCGGTGTCTCCGTGTCTGAAGAAGAAACGAAAACGACAACTGCGAGGCATGCGAACGACAAAA
Source organism: Eciton burchellii (assembly GCA_020341155.1). Classification (NCBI taxonomy): domain Eukaryota; kingdom Metazoa; phylum Arthropoda; class Insecta; order Hymenoptera; family Formicidae; genus Eciton; species Eciton burchellii. Next base: position 882,443 of record JAHMML010000064.1, read on the forward strand.
GCCGTGCGATAAAAACCCGATCAACATTAACGCGACTGGAGAAATCCAAAGAGCAACGATTCTCCACCCAGGGGTATACTCGGGGAAAGGGAAAGTGCGTTGCGTTCAAAGTTCGCGTGAGCTAAAGTTGGTGGAACGCGCGAGGAACAAGAACGGCCATGCGAGAAGAAACGGGCGGGGAAACGTGCTCGTTACCGTGAGGGAAGACGGCTCTCATCTTGAGATAACTGGTGGTCAGTCGGATGATGCTGGCCTTATCCAGTTGCGTCGTAATGGCGGCCGGAAGCGGCAGCAGCTTCGCCAGCTCGAGGAACTCCTGGTTCTCTTTGACGCGGCGCGATCGCGCGGCGTTCTTGCTTTTCTCTTTCATCACGACTTCCTGCGGGCCGCCGCTGGATGCTGCGAAGCCGTCGACGTCGATCGAATTGCCGTTGTCGTTGTGGAGATGATGATGACGATGATGATGGCGGCTGTTCTGTTGCTGCTGATATCCCGGGCTCAGATCCAGCGTGTCTGATGAGGAGCCGCTGCCTGAAAGCGAACGAGATTATGCGAATTATGCAACGCGTCAACGCTCGATCCCCCCCTCGTCGACATCTCGATCTTAATCCCGTTTGCAACGACCGCGCGCCTCGCGCCTTCTCGCGATTTCTGGTATCCGGATTCTCGGTAAGTCCTCTCTTCGTCGCCGATCGTTAGGCACGCGCGCACACTTCAGTTACACGCCTCGAACGACATTCTCATATTTAATCTCCTCTCTCGGCGTAAACACGTCTCTTTCTTCATACGTCTCACTCGCCGAGCCCCGAGCGGAAGCGAGCATCGGCGCGGGGGGAGCCTCTCACAGCCTTTCCCGTGCCTTCGTCGCGCACGCTACGGAGAGGAGATCCCGAGAAAATCGCCCTCGCCTCCCCCCTTCACTTCTCACGGAAACGCCAGTCTCGTGTGCTCTTATTTATCGTGTACGAGACACACGCGATGCTTGGCAGCGATTTATTATCGCCGGCGCGGTTACGTTTTCCTAATTAATTTTCCAAACAGAACCCTGGCTAACCCTGGATAAAATTGCAAGAGACGCCCTTCTCCCCGCGAGCGCTCGGGGGCTCGTCGCCTATTACAATTTTCCAATGTGCCGCCTGATCGCACGTGATCCGTTTGCGCGGAGCGCGCTGAAAGCTTCAAAGCTTCGCTGAAAGCTTCAAGCTTCGGCCGGGCTGCGCGTCTTTGTTGGAGCGCGCTAATTGAATTATACACGCAGCTTTGTGCGTGTATCTGGAAGAGGAAAGAACTTGAAAGATCCTTCAGCGGAGGGAGGGAGCGCTGAGGGAGGTTGGCGACACTCTGTTGCGCGCTTCTCGGAACGGCTTCTATTTTCTCCTCCACACAACGAGGACAAAAACAATATTAATTACGCTAATATATATATATATATATATATATATATATTATAGCGTAATATATATATATATATGTGTGCATGTGTGTGTGTGTATGTGTGTATATATACATATATATAAAACGCGGCGCTCGCGCGGGCTCGCGCGAGGCCAGGCATGCGCCGCTGCTTGCGCGCGTGCATGCAGAATCGATGCGGCGATAATGCGAGTCGCAATTGTGTTGCACAATTGCGACGGCGTAAAATGGTCGCGTTATCAGCGTGTTGGGCCTAAATTAACTTAACTCCGTTACGCCTGACACGGCAAACTGCGCGAGTCCACGAGCACCACGCGCGTCGCAATCGTGATTCCTCGTCATCGTTAATGTCGCCCGAACGCCCGGGGAGGGAGGGAGGGGGAGGGGGTGGGGTGGGGGGTGAGGAGAGAGAGAGAGAGAGAGAGAGAGAGGTGAGACCTCCCCCCCCCCCSCCSCCCCYGCCGTTTCGAACGGCATTCTGTTGCGAGGAGAAGTAGACGGGCGGAATGAGCGTTAATTGGCCCCGGATGTTGGCCCTCGATGAGCGAAAATCGCGGAGAAATCGTCTCGCGACGTTCCTTCGGGCGCGCGTGCGCGCTGTCGAATGATTATCCGGATGATTTCGTTCGCGTGGCGAAATTCGCGTCATCGCGCGCACTCGTTGTTGCCGAGACGCGAACGCATCGCCGGTGAAAATTTCGTATTTTCCTTTCGCCGTTTCCGCGCGAGAGCCTGTTACGTAATCGGAAAATCAATCACCCCCGCGCGCGCGCGCGCGCGCGGGGTCGGAAATTTTGCAGGCGCGATTATTTGTCTTGTAATATTGGCGGTCGTGACTCCATTTCGAAATCAACGTTCCCAAGCTCCCAAGCCGAATTACATTTTTCCCCACGTGAAATAGAAGTGCCTCTACGCGTGCGATCCATAAAATTGGCACTATGAATGTGCTTTTAATTTTCCACGTTACTTTGCCACGAGCACGTGACGAATTTCAAAAGTACAAGGCCGATGGAGAGATTCATGATCGAACATGGCTTGTACCAATAGAGCGTTGAGCGATATGGAAAAACTCCCGTGGAGAATTTCTCTTCTTAAATCGTCGAACGAACGTGCGACCGATTTGAAGCTCCTCCGGGAGAGAGAAAGAGAGAAAAAGAGAGAGAGAGAGAAAAGGGAAAACTTTGTAAACGACCGCAACGGTCGATCATTGCCGATCACGCGATTACGAATAAGCGAATCGCGGCTTCGTCGATCCACTGCTCGACGTGCTCGACGTGCTCTTTTCGTCGGATTCTGTTTTACGTAAACCACGCGGAGGGAACGATTAAGTGCAATTTAAAAATCCGATGCGGCACGCGGCTGCCGAACGAGTTCCTCGGCTGCCCCGCAGCGATGCGCGGCTCGGATACGCCAAAAGGATTTCGACTTTGTTCCTCGCGAGTGATACGACTGCAAGCGTAACGACGGCAAGCTCGAAGCTCCTCGTTATAAGAAACGAAGGCAAAGGGAGCAAACCATCATTAAAACGGCAGCGAGAGAGCAAGCTAACGACGCAGCTGGCCGTACTCCTCCTCCTCCTCCTCCTCCTCCTCCTCCTCCTCTAGATGGAAATTCGCCTGAATAATGCATCTTTTTTTTGCCGCTCCACCTTCGCTCGGTCTCTTCACGGCGGATAAAAGGCGAAGATCAGCATTCACGCGGAGCGACCGACGTTTCCGTCGACCTCGCGGAGCGAGACTGTCCCAGCGACTGTCTCCGTTTACGCCGCGAGCGGGCGAATCGCGCGCTTCCGCGTTCGAACGTAACCCTCTCGCGCTCTGACGCGCCGACCAATCGCGCCGCCCGAACGCTCGCGAGTCCGGCCGAGGCAAGGGTGGCCGCGCGATAACCGATCAACCGCGACGATGAGCGGAAGCGGACGAAGCGCGCGCGAACTCGTCGTCGCATTGTTGCCGCTACCAGGAAGCAATGAGCGTAACGCGCCGCCTTGCGTTTTTCTCCTCTAGCGTTCCGCGTTCGCGAAAACCATACTGAAACGAAAAGAAAGAGAGAGAGAGAGAGAGAGAGAGAGAGAGAGGACTCGCGCGCGCGCACGCGTGCGCGCTACCGGGAAAATCGCGTCGCGTCGCGATAGGCCCCGCGCGTCGGGAATGAGCGGCTCCGCAGAAAACTGACTCTGCACGCCGAGAATAAGTTGCGTCCTCATTGGGCGGCCGGCGCTCCCACGCTGTGGCCGCGAGATGCTCGGGAATTATCGCCGCGGAAATTAGAGGTGGCTCCTGGCCAAGGGCGCCATTTTGTGCACGTGGCGCGGTAAACGAACGATGGCTGCTATAATTTAGAGTCGCCCGTGCCGATAATGACTTGGGAATTGGCGATACGCGCGTAGACAGGCTATCATTCGCGAGGCCCGATCGATCGGCGAATCGACGATCGGCGCTGCGCCTCATCAGTCGCGCATGATTAGCGCGCGACCATGTTGCGCGAGGTTAGGAAATTAGGGTCGCCAAGTTTCGCGCGTCCTCGCGCGAATGAATAACTCGTAGAGCACTTGTACGAGCACGAATTTTTATTAATTCCCCCGGGTTTTCCCTTCCTTCGTCTGCCCGGTTTCTCTCATTTCCATTTTCTCGGATCCATTATTATCGGATTCTCTTCTGTAGCAATTTTAGGCAACGCAACTTTAGATCTCTACAGTCGCTACGGGAACAATGCACGGGAATTTAGGAACGTGCCCGTAAACAAGCGAGAAAATCCCAGCTGGGAAAAACCCAATGGAGAAAGCTCGTTACAAAGGCGACGCTGCACAATGGCTATTGGCGCAAATTGAAATCATTCTTGGCGCTAATGTGTCAAGAATTGAAACTCACGTTTGACAGACGGTGCGTGACACCGTCTTGCTCTTTTGGGATAACAATTCACGCGCGTATCAAGCTACGATCGACGGCAAGCTGCGCTTGAACGCGCGCAAACGCACGCACATGTCCTCCAGTAGTCTTTTTCATCTAGCTAGAAGCTAGCTCGCTGGCCGGCGATCTCTCTACACCTGCCAGATTCTCATTCGCGCGCGAGCACGCAGGAAAGGGACATAAATAAAGAAAATCTCAGTAGGAGACCCACTTCTGCGACCCACCTGATCGGCCACCCTCCAAGGAGACCCAAGGAGAGCCTGAAGATACACTTGGTCCGTGATTTCCTACCCGTCCTGGCATTACCACCGTCGCGAACACAACACTCGTTCACAAAACCGTTCACGCTGATCCATTATCCATTGTCCATTATCGTTGTCGATCAAAGCTCATCGATCACGTATCCTCTCGTTAATCTGCCTACACTTGCTCGCTCCTTATCGGTCAACAGAGGAAGCGTGAATTCTTATATTAATCGATCGATCGAGACCCCGGCTAAAAGACGTCTGGAGCACGTACGTGCTCGGATACCATATGGGAAAAATTTATTGAAAGCTCTCGGGGACAAAAATGAAAGGGAAACCGAAAAACGGATGCCCCACACATTGTAAGCTGATTTGCGACTCGGTCCCGTCCATCAGCTTCATTCTCGCTCGTCTCCGCGCCTTGCTCATCCCAACCGGCTCGGTTCCTCGATGGGATAGGTAAGCCATAAGAGTGGTACCACCCTTATTTTAAGCTCCACCCTTGGTAGAGGGGTCAACTGGTAGGCGCTCGGTGGCGAACCCGTGTACGTGTGCTGCGTGTATACATTGTGTGCGCTTGAAAAAGAGCCGCAGAGGGAGAGGGAGGGACGGAGAGGGAGAGAGAGAGAGAGAGAGAGAGAGAGAGAGAGAGAGAGAGAGAGAGAGAGAGAGAGAGGAGGAGGAGGAGGAAGGGAGGAATAGAGAGGCGAAAAGAATTCATAAACTTGATTGTGAAAATTTATCGCGAGACTTGACATTGAAGCGCGTGACTTTGAAAAGATTAATTTTAATCAGAGTCAACGCGACATCAATTAGCCCTCGACTTCCTTCGCGCGTATTTAAGAGAGTATGTTGTAAGTATGCGCATTATGGCGTATAACAATGTAAGGGCGCATAATGCTCGAGATTTTGGTTTGACTGATTGTTTGTTTATATTTGCGGGTAAACGTGCATGTAAACATGGCATGCCATGCACTTTGCATTGAAAATGTAATTTACGTACTTTGGTATTGGTACCTGAACACTGAACACCGAGGCGATCGTACTTTTACACTAGCTCCTAGTATTATCGCGATGAGAAAATGGATCGGTCGATTTTGCAAAARAAAAAAAAAAAAAAAAAAAAAAACAAAAAAAGAAAAAGATGAAAAGAGAAAAAACAAGCTGCCGATCGGTTGCGTTTTTATTTTATTTTATTTTATTTTTTTTTTTTTAAGAAAAAGGCCGTTTGTAAATAGCGCAAGTGAGCGCAGCGCGTTGCAATAAATTGCAATTGCAATTTCACGTTAACGTCCGCGCGTTAACGCTGCTGGACATCGCGGATTGCATTTGCAGGGAGGCAGGGAATTTCTCAACTACTTGAGAAAGAATAAAGAAAGATAAATGTTTATGAAAAGATGAACAAACGTCTCCAAGCTCGCGTGAAGCTTCTGCTTATATTAGAGTTCCGTTTAGTCAATTTTCGTTGATTATTTTCTAACGTCCATCGCAATTTGCAGCAATGCTACTCGTTAAAATCGTTAACTTTATCCCGTTGATCATCCGTTTCTCCGTTTCCGTTCCGTTCTCGCTTCGAGGACACCCACATGCATCCTCTGCATGTACGATACTCGGTATTCGGTATTCATCCTTTATTCGAGAATTTTGCAACTTCGGGACAACAATACGACAAAGGAAAGATGATTAGATAACGCGCGCCAACAATTACGCCGAGCCGTTTCACGCCGACGATAAATCGTGACAAAATTCCGACACGACGCATTATTTTTTACTGTGGGGATTTCCCACAGTAAAAATTTCCCAAGTGGGGAAAATCCTAGCTGGGAAATTCCCAAATCGAAGCGACACGAATCGACGTTCGACCGACGACGCTCTACGTCAGCGCACCTGACGTGAGATTTCTGGATTCTACCGTCGACCCTTCATTGGCACAGGAGCAACGGTATTAGCAGAGAATATCCGTAGCTTTCTGACATTCCCTATAAATTGTCCTTCCTCCTGATAAAGAATTCAGAAATTTCCTATCTGCTCCGATCCGAGCAGCTCCGGCGATGCCAAACAATCTCGTTAGTTTGTTGCAGCTCTGTCACTTTGTCCTACAGTTATAACAACATAATATGGTATAAAGTATAACAAGAGAAAGAGAGAGAGAGAGAGAGAGAGAGAGAGAGAGAGAGAGAGAGAGAGAGAGCTGCGGATAGCAGGGAACGAGATAATCCAGTGAACAAATAAGCAAAGTACGCCCTCACAAAGGCAATGCGCGCTGATTCAAAGCGAACGATTGTAACGTCTGGGTTATCAATCGCGAGCGCGCGCACGGATTTTATCCGGGTTTATCCCAAAAACTCGGCGCTCCGCTCGCGGATTCTGCCAGCCATTACATACTATTACGGCGATAATCGATATCCGCGCTATAGTAAGTAAGCGCGACGAGGTAGGACGAGGCAATCCAATTTGCGGCCACTGGTATCTGGGCCCCGTCGTCCAATTAACGGATCTTTCTTCTAATCTCGTGGATTCATCTGGCACGGCCGGGGGAACATCCCGACCTTTTTGCCGGGATAAAGGGGAAGCGGAGGGGGAACGACGCGGGAAGAATGACGTGCAATTATCTAGGCACATCGATCGCACCGAATTGCCGCGAGTCGCTTCGATACCGCGCGCACACCGGAAAAATCCCGCTTCTCCCCAGCCGCGGGGACGCGGGGAATCGAAAGGGAGAAAAAGACATACGGGAAAGGGCATACGCCGCCAAGGGCGCGCGCGCCTTGTTATACCGATAATTATCGGAAGCGCCGGAGAAACGGAGCGCTGGATTTGCGTTTACGCAAAACACGATGCATTAACGCGATCCCATCGATACCGTACGCCGCGTATCCCGCGCGAGGGAGATGCAGCGCGGTGAAACGGCACGCCCGCGTCCGCTCGCGAATGAGCGGGGCGGGGCGGCGGAGATAGGGGAAGATCGAAATTCGGCCACAAATCTCGCGAGCGGCGGGTCGTTCGTCGTCGAGGGGGAGGGGGGGGGGGAAACTTGGCTTACTCTTATCTCGGGGGTCCCCCGCGCGCGCAAGGGCGGCGAGGGTAACGCGACCGCGTGACGTCAGCGGTGCTCCTCGGGAGCGCGCGGCGAGGCCGTAGTGCAGCAGCGGAGCCCGAGGAGGGTAGTTTTCGCGCAAATACACGAGATATCCGCGCGCGCGCGCGCGCGCGCGCGGATGCTAGAGATAATATTTGCCGCGGGATTTGCACGCGTGTCGGCCGGCCGGCCGTTATTTTCGTATCGTAATGCCGCGCAGTGTGTACCTTCCCGTCCTCCCCCCCGCGGAACGTACGCGCGTATCCGTATCCGTGAGAAATGGCGCATTTGCATGATTCCGCGGCGCGGCGCGGCGCGTCTCCATCGCGCGTACGCGCGCCAAAGTAAATACGGACGTATATATTCCGTACGTTGCGAGCTTGCGAGTGTTATCCCGAATTAGGCGCGCGCGCGCGCGCGCCTATGTGCTCGCACTCGCCGCTATTAACGAGGCCCGCTGCGATTCGCGCGGCGCTCGAATCCGATCGTTCCCTCTATTACGTCTCTTTTCCCCGCCATCTTCTCGCCGCGTTCTCTCCGGCTTCGCCATTCATCATCGTAACGAGCGCGTCGGCAACGGCGGG